>LR736869.1:243208-278706 GCA_902654985.2 Oryctes borbonicus
GAGCAACAAACTCAATTCTTGGGTAACAAATTAGCAACAAAATATGCCGTTTAGTTCGTGTTGATATCTGCACTGAGTGAGAAGTTACAGAGTGGCAACGCCAGCTTAATATTTAAGCAACTGTAACCATCGTTTCTAGGAAATGGCTGGAGCAACAAACTCAATTCTTGGGTAATAAATTAGCAACAAAATGTGCAACTGGTTTGCCTGCGGGCTTATGAAGTAGCTAAGCCAGCTGAATAGGCATAAAAAATAGATACCACTAGGGGAAACTACTGCTATCATTCAATACTAGAAAAACGGATAAAAAGATATCCAAAATATTTTTTGTAGTTTCAGAGATAATAACGCACATAGCAAGCTGCTATGTTACCTTAAAACCACCTTAAAAATGTTACTGCCGTTCTTATGCTAATTGACCCGTAAAGCCATATAAAATTTCCTTTAAATCGGAGAGTATCATTTACCCGTGTCTCGGTGTAAGCACAAGAAGCAGACCGAAAAATATTCAAATGTTACACATGTAAATTTAGTTTTCAAATGATAAAATATATTGAAAACATCTAGATTATTAGAACCGACAGCGTATTCCTTAAGGCTTATGTTTATTCACCAAACACAAGATCTGTTATTAGAATAAGTGCACTCAAATCGATGTAAAAGATTTGTTCTTTGATCTAATTCCTCCTCAGAACAACAAATACGATTAAATACGGACACACGTACAGGCAATGCAATTAATATATGGTTATAAATACGATCGTATGCATCACTACTAATTACTCACTTGATCTACTTGCCATATTATTTATAATGTGTAACCGTGCAAGAAACGGTCGCTTATAGCATCATGTGTTTGTATGGATGTGGTTTTATAATTATTGTTCTTACAATTTAGTCGCTGGAAGATGGTATCCAATTTTACCGAGAAACATAACGTAAACAATTGAGGCGAGAATATTTTAATTGCAATCATTTCCGGATTGCCTGAAGCTGTATCGGGTAACATCTTTGCAGAAGTACGTGATTTTCGAGAATTATGAATCACCATTAGCTTTAGCCAACGTCTTTTTCTTAAATTAAATATATGCAGTCCTGTATAACCACGAATTGTTTTGTTAAACGCGGTGAAATATGTAGCGGAAATATGTTAAACATTTTCATTTTTTCAAGAGTATATGCATGATCAACGGTATTGATCGTCACTTGTGGTAATCTACAAGATGCACTTGAGTTTTTCGAATTGTTTTTATGTTGCTGTAAATGGTTCCGGTAAAGAGAAACTAGTAAGCAGTAATACTGGGCGTATACGAAGATTATATCTTGTATATAGTTATATATGGTTTTTAGAAAATTTATATATAACTTAGCTTTCACGTAATTCCAGTTAGAAATTGATCTATCCCACTTAAGAACAACCCCAGAAGAATTTCAATACGAAATGCAACTGGATGAAGAAGAATTTAGATCCAGACAAATAACGCATGAGTTCGAATCCAAGGTACAGTAAGCAAAATAACATATGTCTCCTCTTATCGGCCACCGATTATCGACCTTCCAACGGGCTTCGAGTTTTTTCAGAATCACAGGTAGAGCACAAATAAACGTAAAATTTTTTTTATTTTAAATTTATTTTAGAATTAAATCAAAAATGCTTATACTAATTATAAACCTGCGAATGAAAGATAATTTAACAAAAGAAAGGTAAATAAGGTTCGCCTAGCAGGTGTATGTTCAGGTGTTAAGTAATCAGAATCAGGGCCGGTAGCTACAGAACCTCATACGTATTATTCATCCGTAAACTATCTGTGATAATGTATTACCAGCGATGGCATTCCACCACTGCTAAAAATGTTAGCGACCAAAATCGGTGTTACACAAACAAACACTTGAAGAAAAAATCTTTTCGAGAGGTGGTTCTTCTGGGTGCGCCTGAACCTGCTCTACGTGGTTTACTTCGACTTGCAATCCACAGGCTCCAACACCGCCTTCATGCAGCCCAATAATCCGGCCACGTTCGAAGAAGCTAATTGCTTATAAGCTGCATGTTCTCGTCTGTAGGGCATCACTCACGATTGCTAAAGACAAACAATCGTTTAAGTTGAGCTTCCGAAATACATTTATAGAATTTTAGCGACATGCTCCAACAATTTAGGAGTGGTGCATTTTTAATTCAAGCCAGTGTAGTTTTGAAGATATCGTAACTTTCGCCCGAGACCACTACTGACGTATCATCCGCATACAAAAATATACTTCCACAAGTAATGTAGTCAGGAAGGTCGTTGATGAAAAGTAAGAAAATCAGTGGCGTCAGTACTCAACCCTGTGTCAATTGGCTATTAATTGCAGACAAAAGCTGGTAATCCTGGGTGTACAAGGTACAACGCGATTGAACTGAAGTGGTGCCATAAAATTTTAATTGAGGTTTTACTCCATTCTACTCTTACTACCTGCATAGGTAGCACGCGTCCGAGAATATCCGTAGTACATAGTGCACTATATAGCAAGCGATTTGATATTCGCACGTTCAAGAGGGGAGACACAATATATTTTGCTAATTGTACATTGTACTTGCCTGAAGAAATTTTTTTTTAAATGTATGATGAATTTCAAATCATGGGCAAATAGATAATTGAGTTATTTAACAGAAGAATGTTCCTTTAGTTAAGGTTATCAAGAAACATTATACATACAATATTTTATCATGGTCTATAAAATGATTCTGAATTACTAAATAATGATAAAAGCATTTATCTTGCCCATCTGGAGCTTTCAAGAATTAATTAAGAATCCATCAATCTCTACGTGCATTGTTGCAATTTTAGAAAACCCATTTTCGCAACCACAATACATAAGTAGGTACGTACTATATAATTTTAATTAAACATGTTGCTCATAATGGTTCCATTATAAGTACAATAATGAACATAAGGTGTAAGTCTTACCATGCACTTACAAGATTATCTGAAGCCTAGAAATTAAACCAGATAAATGGTTAACCAGAGCTTCTCTCGCCTAAACTAATTGCACATTAAAATCCAAATAAGATACTCTTTTCTTCTCGAAGCAAGCTTGCCGCTATAATTCCCGAAATTGCTCTTTTATGGCTAACATAAAAAATATTATTATATTCCATTTTAGTCCCTCCTTTTCCGTGCATAAGATTCATTTAAATACAATGTGTTATATTTCGTAATGGTCGTTCGTTGTTATACCATCTAAGGCTTTTCAAATAAATCAGTTGTGTGTTGTACTTCTGCGCCTTTTATCATACGTTCAAAGAAATCTGATAGATAACATCGCTTTGAACATATACATATTGTGCAGTAATATGTGGATGCCTTGGGAAATTAGAAAAGGATTTGGATAAATGACGTGTTCTTCTTCTTAGTATAAATGTGAATATTCTCAATATTATTGTTTTTTTTTTTTGTTTATACCAAAAAGCTGAGACCCTCAACTCAAAAGAAGAACTTACACAGTACATATTCGGTTTGAGAAAAGGGACCCAAAAGTGCCTTCAAGCTAACATATTCTAAACAAAGACTTTTGCTATAAATGTTTAAGCTAAAAAGAACTTGGATAACCTAATAACTACAGACATTTAACTCAAATGCGTATATTGAACCAGTACTTCCAAATTCTTACAAGAGCTTTCGATATCGTTTTGCACCATGGTCTTTATGTAAAATAAAGGGGATTGGAGTTGGTGAAAACCTCGGATTTTATGAAGGGGGAAAACTTCGGTCGAAAAGGTCGAGTCCCGTCATAAAAACGAAGGGGTGTCATAGGAGTCCCTCCTGGCGCCATAACTGCTTATGTTATAGACTAGTAACATCTCACCCTACACGTACAATTGTCGATGTACGACAATTCACAGATGGCAACACGCCTTCAAAGGAGGCTAGATAACCTGGTAAACTGGCTATCATAATGGATGATCACGGTCAATGGAGATGACCATGTCAATTAGGTTCATGCAAAGGAGGAAACCACATTTTGAAAGGTTTCAATGTTCAACGTAGAGAATGCACATTGACAACGTAATTAAAAAGTTCTTTCACGCTAGTAACGTATTACTAGTTTTGCTGGGTCAGAAGTCGTTGCTTGATTTAAAAAAAAGGTTGTTTATATACACGACATGAGCACTTTCAAGAAACAATTTGGAAAGAGCTGATAACTCAGGCAACCCACTATTGACATCAACCGTTGTGAATCTCCAGGATCGTCCCCCATCTCATCGAAACAAGAAAGTTGTCCGAAGCGTCAACAGAATTTTCTAACAGTGGATGGCGGTTTTCTTTGTAAGAAAACCATGTTTGTAACATTTGCAAATTAATCAAATAAAAATAGATACCCGGACAGAAGCAATTAACTTGGTAACAAAGAGATAAAAAAGCCTAATGCCCAGTTCTAATAAGAAAATCAGAATCACAGCTCAAATATTGTTACCGGGAGATCCTGAAAGAACAATGGTTTTTTAGTATATCGACTATTGTCAATCGAATGCCAATAATTGTCGCAACATTCTATGGAGCGACAAAGAAAACTTCTAATTGTGAAATCTTTAATAGAAAAAAAACATAATTACTTATTAAGAAACAGCCCTCTGCAACCAAATCTTACAGCTCCTCAAATTCGTTTTAGTTTCTAGGTCTTGTATGGCATCACTTTATCCACAATTGTTGAACCTTTCTATATATGAAGGTTCCTTCGCGGGCAAAAGATATTTTGGACAATTTCTTAGATGAAATAAATCTTGTAAGCAGGTAAGATGGAGCACATCCTTATAGCTATCGAGAAACTAGTTGCTTTCTGAACAAATTTTTTTAATGACAGATGGATTAGAATCAGATCATTGATTGCATGCCTTCCAAGTTAACCTGATTTGACCCCACTCGATTTTCTCTTGTGGAGTTATCTTAAAAATCGCGTTCATTCGAGGATATATGATAATGTTGGAGCTTTCAACACTGTAGTTCAAATATATGGTAGGTTTCCATTGAAAAGTGTTCCAAATGTCCTGAAACGAACTGAAAAATGTATTGAGGAACGAGGACAGGTTTTCGAACATCAAGCAGAATTAGCAGCTTTAAAACAAATACATTTTTATTTTGTTTAATTTGTGTTTTATAAATCCATTATTATCCCCATTATTATCACGTGTTTCCATAGCAACCGAAGTTAGTTTCGTCATTATAACTCCGTTATTTTTAATTGCAGTAGAAAATTCATCATAACCGACTTTATTCTAAATTCCAATATCTTCCATAAAAGAAATATAGTGCATAATGTATTCTATTAAAAAAAAATGTTATTTTGTTTACAAACTAACAAAACACGATCTTCAACTGTCATTTCGGCTTCACCATTGTAATCGGCAGAAAAAATGCTATTGGTTTGCTAATTTAACTGATGACGTAACTTTAAACATCAATGGTGCAGATCACCCTGTGTAATTAAACGAAGATAACCAGAAATTCAGGATGTTAACTACACCGGAAGTAAAAGGTAGCATTGGAAATAGTTTCTTATTCTACATCTATATTGCTTATTGTAGTTGTAAGAAGCAAAAAGCAAGTACGTTATCAATTCAAGAATAAAAAGTGATCACAAAAAAACTCAAGATTAATATGATAAGCAGAGTATATAACAGCACATTTGCATCATCCATATAAACAAAATTGATTAATCCATCCGAGAAAAACCTTGCCGCTAAATAACAAAACTAATTTATTTGAGACATTTTATTTCTTTCGAAAGCACAGTAGACGCCATAAAGAAAAGAGAGAAGTAGAAACAAACATATTTTCCGTTAATATTTTATAGGCGTGATAAATATGTACTTGTATCCACTACTATCGACCATATGTACGACACCGTTGAAAACATTTATTACTCCAATACCATCAACGAAGCTGAATCGAAACGTTAAACATATTTTTTTTCGATACGTCTTATGATAGAAATGGGTCATAGCGACTTCTCTTCCTAGGATAGAAAAATCCGAATACCAGATCGAATATGATACTGTGTTCGTCATCATAAATTAATTCACAAAAGAGCGTATCCTCTCTTTTTTTTAACACAAACAGATTAAAATAACAGGTAGCGCTCTGGAAATGCTTCCGACCGACGTATAGGAATTCCATTTTATTTAAAATTTATTCAGGGATATGTGGAATATAGAATGTGTGTGGGTTACTGTACACTTACAGATTTTGTGAGTCTAGAACGTGGCGTACAGTAGCTGCTTATCCATATGTATGCGTATGAGTAAATAACCTCGAAAAAGATTCTGTATGCATAGATTATATAAATTTAACACAAGTACGGTCCTTTGGAATTGAATTAGCTTCAGTATGCATTTTCGTAAAGTACATATTAATATCTACATTCGTATGAGACATGCAAATTACGCTACGAAATTCTAAAATAGTTATTTCATAACGGTATAACTAATAAATACAAAAACAAGAGACGCTGTTTAATTGGGATATAATAAAAGCTGAAAGTCTTGGTGTAATACCAAGGCTTTTAGCTTTATTAAGTGTAGACAATTACGTATTATTAATTTTTAATTAATTGAAATACAATAAATATGTTATTAGAACCGCGAGCAGTACCAACCAATAATAGTTTAGATTTGCTAAGATTAACTGATAAGTTATATTTATGAGACGTTGCAAAAAGTTGTTCTAAATCTTAAATCTTCTTCATTGATGAGTTAGACATTGTTTGATTAAATTAGAAAACAAATTGGACGTATACTGGTTCCCTGTGGCACACCCTGCCTAACATCCACCGCTGAAAACATATTTTCCTCAATGTCAACCAATTGTTTACGATAGCTTAAGTAACCGCACATATCAAAGATGTGATTTATCGTCGAAACGGACGAATTTAAGAACTGATAAAGAACTGTGTGGTTGATTATGTCACTAGCTTAACTATGTCATCAGCAATAACTAATAATGCGGTTTTCCATCCAATAATTCATTGAAGATGAAAAAGCAAAAGAGAATTACAGAATTTTTCACAAAATGACTTGTTTGGGAAAATGTTAAGTTTTATGCTTATATATAGAGCAGAGCAAATATCTACGCGTTATAAAGAAACGTTTCTCTATGTATATATCTAGGAAGCAATTTTTCAACAGAAGATACACGTCGGTTTAGCGGGCCAAAACGGCAACCGACCAAGCCGTGCCGTTCTGAGGTGACCGATTAAGACGAATTACAGTGTATTATTATTATTTATTTGAGCAATACATTTTTAAAAAATTTGGATAACGTACAAAGTATATAATAGGCCTAGGTGTTTCATTTCACATGATTGGTTGCTTTTCGCAGTGTATGAATAACTTCACAACCCCAAAAATCCGAGAAAATACTAATAAAATCAAGCAAATATTCACTAAAAACCAGCTGATAGAGGGAAGGTTTTAAATTTCGAAAGTTAGTTTTGTTATAAACCCAAAGAATCAAAGAATCTGTGACAAATGAAGTTCGTAAAAAAAAAATAATAATTATCTTCTTTTACCCTTGGCAACTTTATTTGGCCTTGCAGAGATACTTAAAATACAATCTCAAGGCCACTTTCGATCTTCTATCGAATAGTGTACTTGAAATTTCTATATGACGTTTCGGATCTTTTTGGCCATTATTACTTTTTTATTTCTTATCGGTGCCGTACCTGACCTTCACTTCGCATTTACGTCACCGCCAGCCGCCACTGGTTTATGGTACATTAAAAAAGTGTTTTTGCAAAGTTTATGTAAGTTTTATACCTTACTTGCAAATAATAATGAAAATAATAATAAAAAACAAACTTATTTCGATGTAATGTTCTGTGTACTGGAGTCTGGGACAAATTTAATTCTCATCATTTCGCCTGAACATGTTAATGTTTTATTATTTATCTACAAAATACAAGATTTACATAAGAATCAAAATATCCCGTTAATTTTCATTCAAATTCCTGTTAACATAAACAATACGCGGCTAGGTAAGCTTATCGTTCTGGATGCAGGTGTAAACATGTTGTACTCGCTATTGTTATAATTCCTAACAATTCTTGTTTCTCTTTATTGGTGTACATTTTTCTATTACCAATCAATGATTGAAATGTTTTCCAGTTATAAATTTCCTGGCCACCTTATATAATCTTAAAATGTATGTTTCTAGAGGTAAAATGAAGAAAATTATTTTTTTTTTGCTTTTTAAAAATACATCTAATATCATTTGTCATAGATACATTCTCCCTTCTGGTTCATAACGCAACATTTAGCAGCATTGCCAAATTTAAACCTATCCTTTATCTCCAATATTAAGCAATTTTCCCATGGTGAGAGTCGAAAATGAATCAGCCTGTATATTTAACAACAAACAGAAATCATATTTTAAATAAATCAAACATCCTTGCAAAATATAGTAAACTTTAGCTTTAATCAAGATCAAAACCGCAAGAATCTGTACACATACGCATAATAGGAATTGTGTCATCATTATCATTTAAGACAAAAATAACTTTTCCCATATCCGATTTTGAAGACCATGAGTAATAAGATGCATATATCATTTGAAGTTTAGATAAATGGTATATACTCATGTGGTTATGGGAAAAAAAATTGATTAACTTAGCAGATGCATATTTAATATGTATTAGTATAATCAGATGTGGAAAGTCGTAAAATTAGATTTTACTGAAATGCTATTCAAGGACAAATTATTGTAAAAATTATACGATATATGCACTGCGTCAAATAATAATATTTATAAACTTTGAATATTCTTAGTTGTTATATTTACGTACTCACTCTGTTGAATAATCAGTAAGAATGCGGGCAGCAAATTGAAATAGACAATATTAATTAAACTGACTTATCAATTTAACAGAAGTACCTAGCAATGGAAATATTATTATACAGCATATGTTTCCGACGAAATTGTACACATAAAAATACTAAGTGTCTATAAAAGGCATTATGAATGCTTATTTTGTGTAATTAAAGAAATTTATGGATTAAGAGAAATAATATTTAGATGTATAAAACTTACGTTTGATAATTTTAATGTTTCAATAATTTTTTTTATATCACCGAGCAGATCTAAGTAATTGTTGGTTAGGATGTCTTTGAATTAACAATCTGGAGTTTCATGATTAAAACATCAAAAACAAGTCAGTTTTTGTATTTTATACTTATTTACGAGAGTAGTCCACAAAGTATCAATTCATGAAGATGATGTTACTCCTCAAAAACATTGTGGCAATATCAAGTTTTTAAAAATCGCTCTTAAAATGGTTCTCTACACTTTTGAAGAATACAAGAACATGATTTTGTGTTTTGGCGAAGCTCAGTGAAATTCTTCCGAAGCTCAACGTTTCTGTCTGGAACATGTGCATACGGTTATTTATTAATGTGCATAGGCGTTCGGAAGAAGATGGAGTTGTACCGTTGCAAACGAAGAAGTTGTTTTGTAAATAGTGGAAAATAATTCGAAAGTAAGCTGTACTGCATGTTAATGAATCAGTTAGAACAGTTTCACCCGTTTCATTTCCAAAAAGCCATCTTAAAATAATGTGAAATGAAGGAAACCAAATAATTTAAAAATGGTTTAAATAAAATATCAAGTGTGTTATATCATTCTAAAGATAATTTTATATGCTTTTCAATAGTGTAAAAATATATAGGGTGTTCCATATAAAAAAACACAAGTCTTGATAATATCTCAAAAAATAGGAGTTAAAAAAAAGAAGAAATTAGAGCATAGGATTCTGCGTCAAAAAGCGCCCTAATATAGTTTTTATATAAATCAAGCATTTTCACAAATAAAAGAGTTACAAGGGTTTTTAAAAATTGCACATTTTACGAAAACACTCCGTATCTCTTATATTAAGGAAGATATAAAAATAAGGATTTCACCAATCGATTTCTCTTTAAAATCGAGCTCCAAAAGCTTAGGTCGGTTTTTGTCTAATTCCTTTAGAAATATAAGTTCCCTATTAAAAGTATCGAATTTGGCCCACCTTGTACAATATCGTTGGAGTGGTTGCAGAATCAGAGGCAAAATTTTTACTAATCACTAATCTTGTTCATCAATGAAGGGAGTTTTAGATGCGATGGTGTTTTGAACCTATATAATATGCATTATTGCAGGTATGAAAGCTCTCATCAAACCGTAATATGGAATCACCAGTATAGCTTTTCTATTAATGTATAGGCAGGTATAAGCGACAATTACCTAATTGTCCCGTTTCGATTGGCCAGTCGATTGATAGGCGAACCCTATCGATTTTTTTTCAATGTCCCATTAAACTTAGTCAAAGAATGTACTACTGCTTGACGGCGCACCACTTCACTTTTCTCGAAGAGCAAAGGAATTTTTGCAAAGACGATTTGGATAGAGGTGGATTGGTCGTGGGGGACCTGCTGATAGTTCCATCGGCCGCTAAAGCGGATTGTAACACTATGTGCATCTGATTTAAAGCAGATTTTGTTGCAACATGGTGGTGTTTTCTCTATTATTTTGTTGTTATTTATTTCTTGTACTAAAAACCACGAAGGTACTCGTTGTTCAATTTACATATTATTATATTTAAAAAAAAGTGTCGACTTTTTTGTGAGATTTAAAAGTATTTTTTTAACAAAGCTTTGCATTAGATAGAACAGAGTTAAGAGGGAAATGCATTTGCATTTGCATCTGATAAAGTAATCTGTAGTAATAAATATAACTTTTTACACAAATCAAATGAAGCATTGCTTTGTAACTAGAGTTTCCTTAGCTCCAACTTAACTTTATCATACCTGTATCTACCATCTAATGCATTCATCGAACCCGTTGTTTATAAACACTATCAATTATTATTGTTAAGGCCATTTCTCATCCCAGACTTCGTAATTCGAAGATTAACGGCCTATTAGGAATACACGGATGGATATTCTTAGATGGGCGCATTGTAAGGATGGCGTGTTAACGTTGAATAGGATTGCGTTCCTACTATACTACAGAGAGCCTCGGATAGGTGTTTCCATTAATAATATGTAAAATCTAATTAGAGTTGACGTTACAACTTCCTGTTTCTGCAACGAACTACATTAGATCCTTAATAACGGTCGTACATTACAACGATAATTTTCATGGTAATTTCACTACACTTCCGACGATGGGTCTTGTGTGCATAGTGGAGCAGTTTGTATTGTGTAAGAAATATTGTATACAGCACGTCTTATAGTAAAAATAACATTTGCAGTGTTTTAGAAACACCGATATATTTTTAAGTAAAAATTTATGAAAATTAATATTTTTTTAAGCAAATTTTCAAACAAAAAGGGCGTCTTTCAGAGCCGCGTAAAGGGGGCCGCTAGTGAAACGTGTGCCAAAATTAATTTCAACGTTTACTCAATTTAAATTCAAAGTTTCATCAACACGCAGTAAGTGATTTAACCACAGCAAGTGATTAAACTTTTACAAATCACTCGAAAAGGGGAATGGAGTTGAGCGCAATTATAATTTTCGAAGAGGATTATCTCCATCCATAAAATTCTGCATGATGAACTGAAGAACAAAACCTGGCTCGTGTTAATTGGAATAGAAAAATTTTTAGGCGGTTCAATAAGGAAAGCTACTATCATTTTACAAAGTAATAACTATCAACGTCGTTCCTACAATTCCTTTAGAACATCGAAGAACCGCTGATGTCGATTGGTTTACAACAATGTCTTTATCAGAAATGTCAGCCTTGCTCCGAAAAATCAACCCACAACGACGAATCATCCTCAACCACAATAATGCGAGTTGACATAGAACTTAAAAGACGATTGATTTTTTGGAGTAAGAAAACGTCGAGTTATCATCCCCGATACAGTCCTAACCTAGAATAAAGGGACTGCGTGGTTAACGGTTTCAGCCGCTGGAAGATGCAGTCGATACTTTTAAAATGGCAAGTTTGACTGCTCCAACTGATGATTGGCATAACTGCTTTAATGGTCGCGATCGGAGCGAAGCGGAGCGGTAGCGGTAATAGCGGTGGCGGTAGCGTTTGGTCCCGACCTGGATAAACAAACGAGAGCTTGCATATTTATCACTGCATGTTTAGTGTTCAGAGCGGTTCATGCTGCGTTCTGGCGAACAGTAGCGGTTAAGTCCTCAATACAAAAACTTCAAGATGAAAAGTAAAAAACGGCATGAATGTGCAGTCTTTAAATATAGAACGAATGAACGGTAATATTATTTTATTTATTTAAAAATTATTTTAAATTCAACTGATTTAGCTGGATGAAATTTGCTGGGACTATACATACATACAATGCATATAGAATACATTCGTTTGACCCCAACGTTATACAAAAAAAATCTGAAATATATCGCGGCAAAGATGCTAAAAAATATTACATGTTATAGTCAACAAATTCTTTGCGACGCTTTTTTCATCGCATTTCTCGTTCTTCATCTTCATTCAAAATTGCAAGAAGCAAAGCTTTTTCTTCCAATACCAAGTTAAGCAGTCATAAACAACGCCATTTCAGTATCATTTCCATCACACTAACACAGGTTGTTTATTTATTTTTACTGCGAGCATGCAAACTGAGGTATGAGAGTAATTCTATTTCGGTGATACGCGCTTGCGCCGTGTATACAATTTAAAATTGCGTTTTCATAGTAAATGATTGCAAAAGGTCAATTTTTGACATTATTTCAGAAGTAATTATGTAGTTTTAAGCTACACTTCATCTTATCTCGATAACTATACAGGTCAGGTAAATGTTAAAAATCCAAGTATACCATCTTGTTAATGGCAATACCCATAAAACGTTACTTTTAGCAACTTCTTCCTTCAAATTCTATTCTTGCTCAGCATCTAAAATCATTTTACAAAACAGTAACTATCAACATCGTTCTTCGAAGTGTGATATTATATTCTCAATATGCAAATTATTATAATAAAGTACGAGCCATGTGGTCTAATCAATTCTTTGTTGAATGTTGCCTTAAAGATTACATCTCATTTGGGTAGCTCAAATACTAGAAACCTTCTTGCAGATCCAACACAAATAGTGATCATGTTTCTGATTCATTAAAACCATCAAAGACCGAAGATATTTATGGTTTCAATGCAGATATTCGAAAGGAAAAAACGAGATTATTGTTCCACTTACTAAGCTAATAAATGATTGTCTTTGAGTTGGTGTATTTATAAACAAACTAAAATTTGCTTAATTTATTCGCTTATACAAAAAGGGAAATAAAAATGAGGTATCGAATTACAGACCTGTCTCAATCTTACCCGTCATGATTTTACTTTAGACGGAGAATTCTGTGCGAGATCAGATTGCGTCAATCATAAAATGCTATTAAATAATCTTAAATTATGTGGTCTTGATCGATTTTCTATAAAATATTTATCATATCTTATTAATAGAAAACATATACGAATAATGTAGCCTTTGGGGAACTTCCGGTAAAATTTGGCGCCCCCTCAAGTTCTACATTAAGCCTAATTTTATTTTTGACATATATATTAATAATTTCCTAAAAAATACAAATATAACTAAATACCTCTCTTTGGCGAACAATATCGCTTTGCTGTTAAATCAGAAACGTTGCACAATACTTTGCACAAAACTTCTCGGGCTGGGAAATATGCGAATGAGTGGTTCACTACAAATATATTATGCTTAAATAATGGAAAAATTGACGATTTCACTAATCCAAAATCAGTTAAATACTTAGGAATCTGCTGGTTGACACCATGAGAACAGTTTACTTTTGACTTTGATGTCTTATGCTGCTTCACGTCATAAAATTTTTAATTTACAGAGGAAGACCGTCCGTATTCTAAGTAATTTTCCACAACAGGCGGATTGTTGGGAGTCTTCTTTTTGAACTAAGAAATTAACATTTCATGACTATGATACAAGGTGCAAGAGCAAGATATGTACTGTTTTCTCGGAAGTCTTCTTGTTATCGAGGTGTAAACAGTTTTCAAATGCTCTCCCTAACGATATCAGAAATCTGGAGCTTAATGCTTTTAAAAGTAATTTAATTAAAATATTTTATAGAGGGGCCTTCTATTAAAAAGAATAATATGTGAATTGTTGCATTCACTGCTCCATCAGCCTGTCTGTTCGATCTACATCCTTTCTGTATACAATTTGTTTATTTGCTTGGTTTTGTCAGCACGAAATGTAAAGCAAAAAATTCAACAAGAAAACTACAAAATCCGTATACAACGGAAACAAAGCAATGATCAAATGTTGTGTTCTCAGATTAACCGAATCCAAGAAAAGTTCACGAACTACTAAGAAATTATTGCTTGCTTGTTTCATTATAGCGGGTATGTCGCAGGCATTGCTTTGGAGGATCGAACAACAGTTGATGTTGAATGGTATGTAACAAATTGTTTGCCAGTCATCGATGAAATCAGGAAAAATAATGGACAACGTCGCATTATGCTTTATATGGACAACGTCAGCTCTCACATAGCCCGTCAAGCAACTGATTATTTGAAATGAATAAACGTCGATTTAATGTCTCAAATTCCATATTTACCCGATTTATCACTAAACGACTTCTTTTATTTCGGAATGTCAGATAGTGAATGTCATCACCTTAAGAAGCTGCTGAAGTTTTGGTGATAGCAACTCTAGAACGGAAAAAATGTTTCGAGAATCGATTCCCGTATACAAAAGATAATACTCAAGACAATATAAAGAATACGATTGAAGTTTTAGAATTTTCAGCACGAAATGCAATGTTATCAAACCTAAGTAAAAGTAGTCGAAAATGAGAAATTTGGTAATTGTGTTACAGGGATATTGTACACGTGTTAATTCTCATTTTTTTTAAATCAGACTTTGAAGTTGATTCATAGTTAGAGTACTGTTTTATCTCAAGTAGGAAGGTAGCGTCTTGAGTTTTCCTAAACGACCACTATACAGCTCTACTGAAACTTCATATTACCATTTTCGTAAAATTTGAAGCAGTAACACCGCAGAAATCGGCCAAATAGTTTGTTTACGATGAGCGTTTAATAAAAATAATTTTGCGAAAAAATGAACGTTTTTGTTGGATGATTTTTTACAGGCCTAATATAATAATGCCTCGAATCGCTTTACTCGACTTTAGTCATGAAGCACCATCAGAAGAGACTGTTTACAGGTTTGCAGAATTTCATCGTGGTCAGTGAAGGTATCCGTGAAGGTCAACCAAAATCGCAGTAGATTCGATTTTGCATGAAAATTTAGGTGTGAAAAAGATCTGCTCGCGATGGATTCGCTATAATTTGACACAAGCACCAAAAAAACAAGAAAATGATCAACTGTTTGGCTATTCTCGGATGAAGCGAATCCAAGAAAAATTCACGAACTACTTAGAAATTATTGCTTAATTGTTTTATTGTATCAGGTATGTCGCAGGCATTGCTTTGGACGATTGAAGAACAGTTAATGTTGAATGGTATATAACAAATTGTTTGCCAGAAGTCATCCATGAAATCAGGAAAAATAATGGACAACGTCGCATTATGCCTTGCAAGGTGAAATGCTCTCACATAGTGCGTCAAATAATTTGAATGATTATTTCAAGGGAATAATCGAGTTAATGTCTCATATTCCATATTTACCCAATTTATCACTTAACGACTTCTTTTTGTCCCGGAATGTCAGATAGTGAGTTTCATCACCTTGAGAAGCTGCTGAAGTTTTAGATACCACCTTTAAAGTGGAAAAATTGTTAATTCTCATTTTTTTTTATCGGACATAGAAGTTGATTAATAGTTAAGGTATTGTTTTATTTGTTTTATTTTTTTTATTTCGCTGAAGTAGGAGGGTAGCGTCTTTACAAATGACCACTATACGGCTCTATTGAAATGTTAAATTACCATTTTCCTAAAATTTGAAAAGCAGTAACACCATACAAATCGGTCGAGTAGTGCGTCTACAGTGAGCGTTAAATGAAAGTAATTTTGCGAAAAAATGAAGACTTTCGTTGGATGATTTTTTACGATCTTAGTAAAGGCCTAACACAACAATGCGTCGAATCGGTTTATTCAAGTTTTACTAATGCAGCACCATCAGAAAGGACTGCTTACAACTGGTTTGCAGAATTTGATCGTGGTCGGACGTCCACCAGTAATGATATCCGTAAAGGTCAACCAAAATCGGTTGCTGTTCCGAAAAACATCGACGCTGTGCGCAATATAATTGAAGAGGATCGGCATGCGACTTACTGTGAAATAGAATCACTTTAGGCAGGTGAGTTCTGCACCAGATCCTTTTTTGCATGAACAATTAGGTGTCTCTGTTCCCGATGGTTTCCCCATAATTTGACAGAAGCACCAAAAAAGCCTCGTGTCAACTGGTGTATACAATATTGCAACATGTGGCGAAACTTGGATATATTCCCGTGAGCCGGAAACAAGGCAATGATCAATTGTTTAGGTGTTCTCAGATGAACCGAATCCAAGAAATATTCACGCCAAGGCAATATACTACTGGATACGACAGAAGTTTTAGAATTGTCAGCACGAAATGTAAAGCAAAAAATTCGACAAGAGAACTACAAAATCTGTATACAACGGAAACAAGGCAATGATCAAATGTGTTCGCAGATGAACCGAATCCAAGAAAAGCTCACGAACTACTTCTGAGAAATTATTGCTTGCTTGTTTCGTTGTACGGGGTATGTCGCACGCATTGCTTTGGAGGATCGAACAACTGTTAATATTGAACGGTATGTAACAATTTGTTTGCCAGAAGTCATCCATGAAATCAGGAAAAATAATGGACAACGTCGCATTATGCCTAGCAAGGTCAAATACTCTCACATAGTGCGTCAAATAATTTGAATGATTATTTGAAGGGAATAAACATCAAGTTAACGTCTCATATTCCATATTTACCCGATTTATGGCTTAACGACTTTTTTTGTCCCGGAATGTCAGATAGTGAGTTTCATCACCTTGAGAAGCTGCTGAAGTTTTAGATACCACCTTTAAAGTGGAAAATTTGTTAATTCTCATTTTTTTTTATCAGACATAGAAGTTGATTAATAGTTAAGGTATTGTTTTACTTGTTTTATTTTTTTTTATTTCACTAAAGTAGGAAGGTAGCGTCTTTACAAACGACCACTATACGACTCTATTGAAATTTTATATTACCATTTTCCTAAAATTTGAAAAGCAGTAACACCACACAAATCGGTCGAGTAGTGCGTCTACGGTGAGCGTTAAATGAAAGTAATTTTGCGAAAAAATGAAGACATTCGTTGGATGATTTTTTACGAATTTAGTAAAGGCCTAACACAACAATGCCTCGAATCGCTTTATTCAAGTTTTAGTAATGCAGCACCATCAGAAAGGACTGCTTACAACTGGTTTGCAGAATTTGATCGTGGTCGGACGTCCATCAGTAATGATATCCGTAAAGGTCAACCAAAATCGGTTGCTGTTCCGAAAAACATCGACGCTGTGCGCAATATAATTGAAGAGGATCGACATGCGACTTACTGTGAAAAGAGAATCATTTTGGGCAGATGAGTTCCGCAGCAGATTCTATTTTGCATGAACAATTAGGTGTCTCTGTTCCCGATGGTTTCCCCATAATTTGACAGAAGCACCAAAAAAGCCTCGTGTCAATTGGTGTATACAATGTTGCAACATGTGGCGAAACTTGGATATATTCCTGCGAGCCGGAAACAAGGCAATGATCAATTGTTTAGGTGTTCTCAGATGAACCGAATCCAAGAAATATTCACGCCAAGGCAATATACAACTGGATACGACAGAAATTTTAGAATTGTCAGCACGAAATGTAAAGCAAAAAATTTGACAAGAGAACTACAAAATCTGTATACAACGGAAACAAGACAATGATCAAATGTTGTGTTCGCAGATGAACCGACCAAAATCAGTTAAATACTTAGATTTTATCTTGGTCTTCAGTTAATCAAATGCGAATAGATTGCCTCAAAACAGGAATCTGGTGGTTGACACCGTGAGATCACTTTACTTTTGACTTTGATGTCTTATGCTGCTTCACGTCATAGAATTTTTAATTTACAGAGGAAGACCGTCCGTATTCTAAGTAATTTTCCACAACAGGCGGATTTTTGAGAGTCTCCTTTTTGAACTAAGAAATTAACATTTCATGACTATGATACAGAGTGCAAGAGCAAGTTATGCACTTCCTCGGAAGTCTTCTTGTTATCGAGGTGTAAAATTTTTGAAATGCTCTTCTTCAAGATATCAGAAATCTGGAGCTTAATGCTTTTAAAAGTAATTTAATTAAAATATTTTATAGAGGGACCTTCTATTCAAAAGAATAATACGTAAATTGTTCCAGCTAGTGCTCCATCAGCCTGTCTGTTTGACCTACATATTTTCTGTATACAAATTGTTTATTTTGCTTGGTTTTTGAATAATTGTATTTTGCGTTTTTATAATACGGGCACCTAATTATATTTAATTACGTAGATTTACATATTTAGCACAAATAAAGGTTATAATAGCCAAGGCAATATACAACTGGATACGACAGAAGTCTTAGATTTGTCAGCACGAAATATAAAGCAAAAAATTCGACAATAGAACTACAAAATCCGTATACAACGGAAACAAGGCAATGATCAAATTTTGTGTTCGCAGATTAACCGAATCCAAGAAAAGTTCACGAACTACTAAGAAATTATTGCTTGCTTGTTTCGTTGTACAGGGTATGTCGCAGGCATTGCTTTGGAGGATCGAACAGTTAATGTTGAATGGTATGTAACAAATTGTTTGCCAGAAGTCATCGATGAAATCAGGAAAAATAATGGGCAACGTCGCATTATGCTTTATATGGACAACGTCAGCTCTCACATAGCCCGTCAACCAATTGATTATTTGAAAGGAATAAACATCGATTTAATGTCTCAAATTCCATATTTCCCCGATTTATCGTTTAAAGACTTCTTTTTGTTCCGAAATGTCAAACAGTGAGTTTCATCACCTTAAGAAGCTGCTGAAGTTTTGGTGATAGCAACTCTAGAACGGAAAAAATGTTTCGAGAATTGATTCCCGTATATAAAAGATAATACTCAAGACAATATAAAGAATACGATTGAAGTTTTAGAATTTTCAGGACGAAATGCAAAGTAAATCTCTTCAATGTTACCAAACCTAAGTAAAAGTCGTCTTCAAAAGTCAGATCGGAAAATGAGAAATTTGGTAATTGTGTTACAGGAATATTGTACACGTGTTAATTCTCATTTTTTTTAATCAGACTTTGAAGTTGATTCATAGTTGGAGTACTGTTTTATCTCAAGGAGAGTAGCGTCTTAAGTTTTCACAAACGACCACTATACAGCTCTACTGAAACTTCATATTACCATTTTCGTAAAATTTGAAGCAGTAACACCGCAGAAATCGGCCAAATAGTTTGTTTACAATGAGCGTTCAATGAAAATAATTTTGCGAAAAAATGAACATTTTTGTATGATGATTTTTTGCATGTCTAATATAATAATGCGTCGAATCGCTTTACTCAACTTTAGTAATGAAGCACCATCACAAAAGTTTACAACTGGTTTGCAGAATTTCATCGTGGTCAGTGATGGTATACGTGAAGGTCAACCAAAATCGCAGTAGATTCGATTTTGCATGAACATTTAGGTGTGGAAAACATCTGCTTGCAATGGATTCCCTACAATTTGACACAAGCACCAAGAAAACAAGACAATGATCACCTGTTTGGGTGTTCTCAGATGAAGCGAATCCAAGAAAAATTCACGAACTACTTCTAAGAAATTATTGGTTGCTTGTTTTGTTGTACGGGGTATGTTGCAGGCATTGCTTTGGAGGATCGAACAACAGTTAATGTTGAATGGTATGTAACAAATTGTTTGCCAGAAATCATCGATGAAATCAGGAAAAATAATGGACAGGGTAGCATTATGCTTCATCAGCTCTCATATAACACGTCAAACAATCGATTATTTGAAGGAAGCAAACATCGAGTTAATGTCTCATCCCGGATTCACACGATTTATCGCTTAAAAACTTCTTTTTGTTCCTAAATGTCAAACAGTGAGTTTCCTCACCTTAAAAAGCTGCTGAAGTTTCGAGGATACCACCTTTAGAATAGAGAAAATGTTTCCAGAACTGATTCTCGTATGCAAAAGATAAGTCAAGACAATATACTGGATACGACTGAAGCTTTAGAATTTTCAATACAAAATGGGAAGTACATGCTTTAAATCTCTTTAATTACACAAAATCTAAGTAAAAGTCGATTTTTCAGTTGGGAAATTGCGAATTCCTCTTCTTGATTTAGGACTTTAATAATTGTGTTACATTTTACAAGTTGTTATTTAAATTAAATAAGATCAATTAAATCAAGAATATAAAACCAATTCGAGAGATTTGCTTGGCACAATACGAAGACTACCCTACACAAGTCAGACTAATTTCGAGTTTGTACCGAAAGTTTAACGGGCACTCAGAATCAGGAGCAATTCCTTATTTACCGGAACAAAACACTGGTAGAACACGAGCTCCTTCACAATCTCTTAATTGATTAAACCCATGCCTGAGGAACCCGAAACCATCTCGAACAGTACCGTTTAGTTTAGTTGAAAATTATAAACTTTGAAGATCCACGCTCGACGATAATTTCACGCGACAAGTAATAATTGACGCGGATAACGTATTTCGCTACTTGATCGTATCGAAAGCGATGAAAAAGCGATAATAGAGTATCAACAATAAAAAAAGTTTCGAGTGTAAATACCTGAATAGATATCCATCTTATTTTCGTGTTCGGAGTGGCTTTGGCTTTTATTTTATAACTCGGGATTGTCACGCACGGTATTCAAGAAAGATTAACGCACACTTCTTAATTTGCAATCGTCGAAAATGACACATTTTTCAAACGCCGCACATATTCGCACAATCTTCGAAGCACAATAAGAATCCCGTGTTCGCTGAAAAATTTCGAATTAGCTACCTACCTACATGCATTCCGTCAGGAATAAAAACAATGCCTTGATTCTTAAAACCGTTATTACAAAAAGGTCACGAAAGTCCGTATACTAAAAAACCCCGTGTTTAGGTTGGGATAAAGTAAATAAACAACCGAAAACGCACACAAACACACAATGGAACTTACTACAATACCCTTCTAAACTAGATGACAGAATTGAGAGGTAAGAACCTGTTTGAAACAACCACGAATTAAATAAAATTCCTCCACGAAAACACACCGAATCTTCATTAATTTGTTGGTGAAACGTTACCAGCTCTTCGTATTGTCGATCTTCGCGTGCGTTCAGTACGAAAATAAGGATTTTAACGCAAGCTGTTATAATGTTTTGGGTTACACGCGAGTAGCAATCGCAAGTTTACGTCCGTTTCGGAGATGTTTCGTACAGAAACCGCTAGCGGAAATCATTCCGGATGGTTTAATATTAATGAAAATCCACTTACCTGGCGCCTTGTTTGCGATTTTATTGAAGCAAGTTGTAAAAACCTCGTATAAATGATGCATAGGCTCATCGTCGCTAGCAGCCATCTTGATTCACTACTGACATCAACGACACTGCCCGGCTACTCAAAACTTGTCAAAAGCAGGCGGTAAACTTAAATCCGTTAACCGTTATTTCGGATAATGGAATTATGCTTTTCAGCTTGTGATTAAAGCCAATTTGCCACGATTAGAACATAATAAAGCTCTAATGAGACGACAAATAACCCATAAGCTGTAAAACGATAAAAATTTAAAAGCAAATTAAATTATATTTTTAATAATTATTCTAATTTGATTATTATCCTTTTATTAATTTTCATAATAAGCTATATTTACATACTGAAATGATAATCTAATTACAACTGGAAGTGTAATAAAAACGTATTATTTAAATGTAAATAATAATATTTACTTATACTTGTATTGTAGAGCGTCATCTCTAGGTACAGCTTCCACTCTAGATACCCGCACGTGTTTTGGTTCTGAACATAGATCCATGCAATTGAATTAAACACAAACTTAAATTAAATTTAAATTGAAAAGTAAGCCAAAATTATTGAATTTGATAAGTGTTTACATTTTATTTTCTGAAATAAATGGCAAAATTAAAAAATTATCTCTTTTCTATAATTGATTAGGCGCGACATCTATAGCACAATATCAACACATATAAAGATAGAAAACTTGAGCATACACTCAGCCTCAAAACTAACTACGATGAAAGATGGCACTTATAAACATCAAATAATAAAATACGCGGGAATCTTCAAATATGAATTTTGCATCCTCAAGTAATTAGTGAAATAAATTATTTCATTGTAGACTGTATTATAATTATATCTATATTCAATTCTTTATTTACAATATACTAGCGGGAAAATTAAGCAAAAGCGATGTATCTACAGTATTATAATTTATTATTTTTGATACTGTATTCCACATAAGACATGGAAGGTATTTACAATTTTTCCGAAAATAATGCAACTTCCACCTATAAACATATTGCTTCACTGTTGGCACAATGCAGTCCGGGATCACTTTTCGGTTTTAGATCTTCGGACATAAACTCGTCGATTTTGCCCAAAAACCTCAAACTTTGACTCGTCACTCCAAAGCACGTGTTTCCACGGCATCTCGGCATAGATTCCATCAAATTGTGACACGCTAGTGTAGGTCTACAAGTTTCCCTGAATATTCGTTACATATAAAACAAATCGACATCTACGGACGCCACTGTTGTTCTGAATATACACCAACTGTGAGTTTTTTCTTTCCGTAAAGTGGTAATAATTCATATACGTTGATTCACGTAGTAGTCAATCTTTCAAACTTCCATGAATCCGATATTTTCAACATCATTTAATAACTATAACGAATAATTTACCACCGTAAGTCCTGTTTTTCCTTCCTAAAAAATGCCGGAGGATTTATATTGTATATGAGACAGACAGTATAGAGTTCGACATTCCTCTGAATGTTAACGTCTTTTAATTAGTAATTAATAGGTGATGGTGCCTTAGCCGTTGTGGATTTTTAGTTTGAATCGGAAGATTTTTTTTGAAGTATTTAGCTTTCGTAATTAAAAAATTTATTTTTCAATAAAAATTCAAATATACGTTTCGGCAATAAATTAATTTTTAAATTTGTTAAATATGTAATAAGGATAATAAAGAAGAGAAACGTTTGAAATTTCTGATGAAGACTGCTGAAACGTAAATTTGAAGTTTTATTAAAAAAAAATCTCCTAATCAGGTATGACGCTATTACTAAGGAAATTCTCCGATTCAAACTAAAATTAATAATCGCTTATAGTAAATACCCCCCGCTTACAATTTTCTTTCATAAAAATAATTTGTTCAATTTTCACGTAAATATTAAAAATAATAATATTCTCTATTAAAACCTTCTCGGTGTTAATTAAAAAAACCTCGTAAAGTGGAGAGGAAAATTGTCTTTTAAGCGCCTAAATCATATCGATCGTGAAAATAAATGTTTGCAACAAGCATAAATTCGAGATCGGTATATCCTTTTTATTTAAGCTGCATTATCCGAAATAACTTATCGAACACTACGAAAATGCATACAGTCATCCCATCGACTAGCCAAGTCGGCCAAGATAAGTTTTCGGTTGCAAATAAAAACCTATGTAACTATGTCTTAAAGGCTCTAGTTGAATCAAGTATAATTGAAGATATATATTTTGCTGAATCCATCTGGTATATTGCCTATAAGCCTGCAGAAACGAGTACACTTTCCGTGCACTACACGAAATTAACAGAAACTAGACAGACTCCAGTAAGCAACACGAACCCATTCTCAAGAGGAATAAACACCAGTCTGCTAATTTCGTGAAGCGCAGCTGGTTTCTGTAGATTTACTTATTACAAATTTCGCCACTTTCTGTGCGATTTACGAAATTAGCAGGGACTAGATAGATTTGTGTTTATTCGTCTCGCGAGAATGAGTTCGTGTCACCTACTGGTTTTCCTGACAGTCAACAAAACACGAGTCTGTCAAGTCTCTGCTAATTTCGTGCAGCGCACGGAAAGAAGAGAATTTTAGTTATTTAGTTACATATTAAGCTTCCGTATTTGTTTAAATAAAAATAAATTCTATCTGATACTATTTTTTCAAGAAAGAAAAAACACTAAGTATATGTTATATAATTTCTTAGTCTTATTGCAAAACTAAAATTCATCTTCTGAAACTATTTTATAAAAAAAGCTCTGAATACTCCTAATATTATATTAATTTCTCTTCTTTATTTCTTCCTTAGATTACGTTAGAAAACAAAATAAGAACAAACCATTAAGTAACAACATCCATGAGTTTCTTTATCTCCCAACGATATCTACCAGAAATTAATTTAACTTATTGAATGGAATTAAAATACAATCATCTAAAACCAACATTAACTATTCCCTTTAGACTAGCACTTTGCGTGTCATTATCTGATGAATAACAAAAGCCTTCTTTCTATACTTCAGTAGGTTCCTCGAGTTAGTTAAATATTTATATGTTTACAATATGTCGAATAAACTGTATACACCGGTTTGAGTCTTGCAACAGCTAAGGATCCTTTCAAAACATGGCATCAAAATATATTACCAAAGATGAAAATAATACAATGCCTTGGTATTATGATATGACATTGGAGGATACCAACTGGATTATAACAAGTTCATTTATGATATTTACAATGCAAACTGGTAAGTAAGTATTAAGCTGAATTGTAAAGAAGTTCTTTAAATAAAGTTGCGAACTTCGATAATAGATAAGGCGTTTTGTATCATATTTTTGACAAAAAAAATTGTAGGATTTGGTATGTTAGAATCTGGTTGCGTCTCAATTAAAAACGAAGTTAATATCTTGATGAAAAACGTCGTTGATATTGTTTTGGGAGGTAATGTTTCATGTCTTTATGAAAATGTTAAATTAGAAAAAGATAACATGTTATTTCAATAAGGATTGACTTATTGGATCTTTGGTTATGCATTCCAATTTGGACGTGGACCTCTTAAAAATGGTTTTATGGCTTTTGGAGATTTCTGCATAGATCCTTCAGTCGACGATCCCATGAAAGGTGCCGTATATTCAGCTTTTATATTTCAGTTATCTTTTGCTACGACTTCTACCACGATAGTTAGCGGGGCTATGGCTGAAAGGTAAAATAAATTTCAAGTTCCAGTTGCTCGTTAAGTATGGAAAAAAGGATTTCAATATTGTTTCCAGATGCAACTTCAAAGCCTATTGCATCTTTAGTCTCTTCAACACAATTATTTATTGCGTACCCGCTGGTTGGGTGTGGGCTGAAGATGGATTCCTTCGGAAATTAGGAGCTGTGGATATTGCAGGCTCTGGCCCAGTTCATTTAATCGGTTTAGTATTAAATCATATTTAAAGTTATGCCTATTGTGATGGAAATTACATTTTGGGTTCTCCACAGGTGGTAGTGCCGCATTTGCTGCAGCTATCATGCTTGGCCCCAGAATGGGGCGATACGATAATGGAAGAGAACCGTTACCTTTGGGATGTCCGGTAAATGCTGTAATGGGTTTATTTGTGTTATGGTGGGGATGGTTAGCTTTTAATTCTGGAAGCACTTATGGCGTAAGTCTTATTTACATCTAAATTATATTGGATTAAAATATTAAGTTAATAGCTAAGCGGAGAAAAATGGCAATATGCTGCTAGGGCTGCTGTTATGACTATGATGTCTTCATTTGGTGGAGGATCCATTAGTATTGTTTACTCCTTGCTAAAAAATCGTACCAAAATAAACGTAATGGACATCATAAACGGTATTTTAGGGTCACTAGTGTCAATTACAGCAGGTTGTTTCTTATACAAAGGTATTTCAATCTATTTTAATATGAAATATAGCCAAATATTTAGATGAAAATCAAAATAATAATTGCAGCTTGGGAAGCTTTAGTAATTGGAACAATTGGTGCGCTATTAGTTTGTACAGCTATGCCTGCAATTGATATGGTATGAAGTCTTTAAAATGAATATGTAGTTAATCAAAATGATTCAATTTTAGCTTGGAATTGATGATCCTGTAGGAGCAAGTGCTGTACATGGAATTGGTGGAATTTGGGGTAGGCTGAGAAAACTATTAGTCATGATAAACAATCGAATTTTTAAATTTTGTAATTTTCAAGGGGTTTTAGCTGTTGGGATCTTTGCTGATAATCCAGAACCTTTGGATACAACCCAAGGACGCAAAGGATTAATAAAAGGTTTCCAGAAGAAAGAAACTATCGATGTAATGAATTTGATAAAAAATTTCAGGTGGTGGTTGGCGCCTACTGGGCACCCAGGCTCTATGTTGCGTATGCTTGAGTACTTGGGGCATATTGTCTTGCATGGCTCTGTTATGGTTGATAAATAAGGTAATTTTCATTCGTATGGCTGTTCATGTGGAACTACTTGGAGCGGACCTGATTGAACATCATATAAGACATGGCCAAGTAAGTCTTTTCAAAGTCTTTAGCTTCCAAATTTTAAGCTATTTGCACAAATTTACTTTCAGGTTGGAATATCAAGGGCTCTCTCAGCTTTTCGCCCATGTATAGATACCAACGCTGTAGAAGACCTGATAAATGTAGGTTTAAATCCTGCGCACAGCTTCAACATAAACATAATGAAGAATATACAACGCAAGAGGAAATACAGGCTTTCGAAGATCTTAATGGACATGACCAGACATCGTAATTTTGGCATTAACCGGCCTTGGAAACTATTTCCATCAAATGGAAAGAAGATTAAAAGGAAGTATAAGAAGGAGAAGACTTTTAAGCAAAAGAATAGGTTTGTATTTCACGTAAATCTGCCGAGAACCCTTGGGGACGAGAAGATTAACACAAATCCGTTGCCGTGGATTAAATAAGATGTTGCCAATACTATATTTGGTTAAAGTTGATTATTGTATAGTTAGAATATCAAAGGCACATTGCATTTATATTTAATTCAATTAGTTAGTTTATGTGAATTAAATTAGTAGTAAATATATGTAAATCTAATATGTCCTGCAGACTTTGAAGAAAATACAACACAAATAATGAAGGCAGAAATTTCTGAAAAGTTTCTTCCTTATATGCACAAATGATGTAAATTTAAATAAAACAACAAGGGTTTAACATACAAATGGAGTTTTTGCATTATTTTGAAACTTGAACAATGCAGTTACTTTCGGAGCACGATATCGTTCAAATGTCCACCGCGGCTTTAATTACACTAACGTACTCAATCGATCTAGTTAGATCGAGTGATCAACAGTTGTTGATCACTCTATCTAACATTTGCGGCTCTATGTCGGCGATTGCTTGACGAATGTTGGCTTTCTGTTAATCTAATGTCTGTGGATTGACGCTATAGGTTTGTGCCATAGAAAATAACCTAGGAGTGTCAAATCACATGACCGCGGCGGCCGAATTCACAAATCCACGTCGTAAGATGATCCTGTCGCCAAACTGGTTCAGCAAATCGAGTGTAGCATTAGCTGTATGGCACGTAGCGCAGTTTTTTTGGCCTCAGAAAATCGGAGGAAATCATAGCGCCGCTGTCGACGGTTACTGCTGTTCCCTTCTTATTTCGTAATAAATAAGGTCCGATAACGCTACCATGCCACGAACCACATCTCAGAGTAAACTTTCAGGGATACAATCGCCTCCCATGTAACACTTTTGAATTGTTCTCGCAATAATAATGGCAATTCATCCAAAGGTGCGTCTCATCTAAGAATATGACTTTTTTGACGAAATCATGAAATCTTCCAACTGTTCTTGGTGAACAAGTTCCCAGCGCAATCTGTGAGTTTTGCTTCAGCTTTTGAGTCAATACGACTTTGTGAGTATGTAGGCCCAAATCCTTGCGCAAATTCTCCAAATTGATGTCTGAAAATGTCCCAATTGTTGCGATTCCCGTAAAATCGATAAATTTGGCTCATCGGCAAAACTGACCACTGCAGCTGCGATATTCTCCTCACTTTGTACTTGTCGTTCTTAGTCTTCTTGGCCGTCTATTTCCTTGCTCATCTTTACCACAGTGCGGCGTATAACCTGAGGTACCGACCGTCACCCATTAAAAGAAACTTCCATAACATGAGAGTCCAATCAGCGCGGTCAGCCGGTCCTCTTCCAGTGAGTGTCGAAGTACTGTAGGTAGTTTCTAGTTGGTCGCTGAGAATCGGCTAAATACTACCACGGATAGCAACTCTCCCTCATATAGCACCAATATATTCTGTACAGTACTGGTAAAAATTGTATTTAGTTGAGACGGTTTTCGTAAAATCACAACAATTGAATTAAAATCTTTACTTTTTAATACGTACATTGTATAATTACATTAAAATACAATAAATAGATAATATTCTACGGAGTAAATAAAACTTTATATATTACATTACGATAAATATTATTGACGTTCGAAACTAACGTATCCTAAGCCTTGTTACTGGAAGTCAGGGGGTGGCGGTTGAGGCGGTTCCGTGTATTTTCTTCGGTATTTATCTCTTTCGTAAAGAGACATCAGTTCCTCTTGTTTCTCCACGTCGGTATTCTTTTGTCTACGTCTGCTCAGCCTTGGCGTCAGATCATCATCATCGGACACGGGTCCGATCTCTTCCTCCGTTTGTGCTTTTTTGGTGCATATGCAGAAACAACAAATCACTAGGAAAATGACAGCTCCGCCAAATAAGCCACCAACGAGCGTTTCAAATTTGCGAACGTCCATTTTCTTGGAAAGAAAACGTAATTGTATTAACTTAATGTTGATATTTATTAGAAAAAATATAGAGTCAAAAAGCAATAAGAAATAACAGGTAAAAAATAACATCAATATGCGATCACTACCAGATAACGGAGACCAATTTCGTGGGCCTTCTACAGATCCTCAAAAAAAAATAATTAAAACTATAAATTTGTTCGATTGTCAATCATTCGAAATATAAAAAAGTCAGTTTTTTTTTTAAATTTACTTCATCGGTGTTAAAGAGGAAAGTCAGTAAACAGAGACGTCAGAAAGTTTAGGGAGTGGTCAAATAAGAATGGGAAGAACGGGTATATCTCAGAAACTAGTAACTAAAATTTTTGGGTAAAATCGTTTTTAGTAAGTGTGGCCAAAAGAAAATACTGGAAATAATTTTGAAATTTGTAAGTTGACCAGTAGAATATTAAAAAATTGGGATGTCAGCGAAAGCCCCATCTTAATATCTTTTCTCTAACCGGAAATAATGAAAAAATTTGAAACAGTTGTAACGGATTTGTTACGGTTATGGACGAAGCCGATTTTGCTGACTGTCTGCTATTTTATTTAATTTTCTAAACATAATCATCTTAATAAAAATCAAGTTTTTATTGTTTGTTTCTAGGCTGAGTGGTTCAGTGGTAAGACGGCCTGCGCTTGACTGAGCAGAGTTAGGCGTTGTGTGCTCCCGCTAGGATCAAAATATTTTCTTAGTGGGCCCGGTATATTCCCGAGCAGTTTGTTATCTGCACACTTTATACACACAGTTTACTTACAAGAAAGGCTTTACACCCCGTTGGGCCGTCACCACGCTTACAAAAGAAAAGTAGAAACCGCTGAAAAAATAAGATTTAGTTTATAAATAAATTGAAATAAATAAATTGTATTTGAAATAGGGTTTCTTTTTTTGATAATAGATAGTCAGCAAAACTGGCTCGTCCAGGTGTAACAAATTTTTACAATTCTTCGTTAATATCTCCGGTTAGAGAAAAAATATAGAGTCGCTGATATCTTGGTGAGGATACAATTCATAACTATTAGAGTTAGTAGATCAAATAAAGCTCTTTTAAACGCTACCAAGATTGTTAGAATCGGTTAAGCCTAACAAGAATAATCAATATTTATAAAAAAAAAATTAACGTCTCCCTACCACTTTAATTTCGAAGATACGTCAAAATGTGTTTAATGCAAAAGAAAGGGAATTGGGCTGGAAATAAAATGCACAGATTTCCGATAGCTCTTAATTAAACAAAACACGATGAAAACTTTAATTTCGCACTTAGTCGTGACTGTTGCGTCATCTGCATTAGCGGTCATCTTGCAAACTTCAAAGTAGTTTCTAGTATCTTTCTTTTTGCAACATTTGCTGAAAAACACTCGCATTTTATAATATATAACAATCTACATCCACCACCAAACGGAATAGTCGAGTGGGTTGAAGTCTGAAAATACTAGGAAATTGATTGCTTAAAAAAATTTGTACAGATAAAACAAAGTAGCGAGAACCTCCATTATGTTGGGAGTATAAACGTTGTCGAATATTTAGATATTTAGATATCGTCCGGAATTTCTGCTAAATGATCTTCTAGGTAGTAGTAAAGCGTACGTCCAACACAAATCAGTTCTTATCCTTATTTACTCTTGTACAAGAAAAGGCGTTAAACTGCGAATAATTTTCTGAAATAATCTATGTTGATTGCCAATCTTCTCCGTACTTTCACTTGGGTTTTCTCTAGCAATGTTGAAAGTATTCTCTTAGTTTTACAAATTAAGTTCTTCTCTTTCAGAAAAAATTCTTGCGCTTGGAAACTCACGTCTCCTCAACATTAGCAAACAATATTCGAAGATGTTTTCTGATAGCAACTCTTCAATTTGGAAAATAGCGTAGCTATTCGTTATATATTGAAACTTCAATTGCACAAATCCTATGTCTGGATCTTAGTAAAGAATTTTAATCACGCGCAGGTTATTTCCTTGATTAATTTATTAGTATAAACATATAGTCTTGCGCTAATCAAGTCAGTTGCTTGCGAAATATCGCCGAACAAGCAAATTAACATACACGAAATTAAATTAAATTAATCGCTGTGGCGCTGTAAAGCTTCTAACTAAACAAGGAATGTGTTCGTGAACCTTTTTGGGAGAGTTGTCTTTAGTTTACATGGACTCTAGTGTAGAAGTGGCGTAGATTATCTAAGCAACATAGAATCACCTAAGGAAGACTCACGCCTTATGCCACCCAGTCAGGTGACTATGTCAGAATTTTTTACGCAAAAAGTTGTATGTTCGCATCGAACCTTTCGATCTCTGCAACACTGAATCGGATGGAGTATTGGGACAGTTTGTGCATAGAACAAGGAAAATCAATCTTTTGCGAAAGTGTACATACTTATTCAAAGATTAGAAAATTATGTTAATCGCAAACGTGAATTCATTGAAAAAATGTTGCCTCTTTATTCACTTACTACTAGCGGAATGCATTCGGGATCCTCCAAGAATGTCCCACACGTAAGACAGGATTTAGAACCAACCATCGGCTGATATTGGTGATTTGGGCATTTGATACAGGTTGGCGGTTCTCCTGTGCTGTAGGTGTTCTTTGGGCAAGCACCTGTGGATGTAAGAATTTATAGATAAAACTCGTCAAAACGGAGGACTTCGCTTTATCCTACCGCAAACATGAGTTTGATCGATGAGACCAAACCCCGGATAGCATTCCAGTTGTAGTTTGGGCGCATGAGTTGCTTCGGACCTGTTCTTTCTATCCACAGGAGGCGTTGGGGTTAGATCAAACTTCTTGTCGCCCATACTATAAAATACTGAAAGTTATGTTAGTTATCATCGTATGTCTTACTTGCTTATTGAACTATTCCGACTCACCAGGTAGACCTTCGAAAATTTCAACATTTTTTATGAGGATGGATATGAGCTTCGCGTAGATCTTCTGCTGACAGGATATTTTGCAAATCGATGCGTCCAAGGTTGGTAAAATTACATTGATTGGTTCTACGACTATCAGCATGTCAACGGAAACATAATCTGTTACCTATAGAGACCACTTTTTTAATAATTCTGTTGCGAATTGGGAGTGAATAACCTTACCTTAGTAATGCAACGGTTAGTGACATTCACAAAACAAACCGAGTTTGTTTCGCCGCACAGCATGTTCTCGAATTTCCTAGGAAAACTACCGTACATCAGTTGGATGTACTCATTAGTGCATCTTCCAGGGAAATTATAGAGAATGTTAGCCTCAATTGTGTAGGTAGCTAAAGCGACCACCGTCAATTGATGAGGGTATTGGCGGGCGCCGTTTTGGCAAGTATAATTACCACCGTCTTGTGGAATTATGTTCTCGATGATTAAGTTACCTTTCTCTTGTTTCTTCCCCTCTGAAAAAGAAAGAACATATCTTAGTATTGTAAAAACAATACCTTTGCATTTTGTTCTATACCAGTCAATGGCTGCCCTTCGGTGTATTTCCACATGAAATTGGATACCTCTTCAGTATTGTTGTTGTTTGTTCCTCCAATACAAGGAATTTGAATCCTACTGCCAGGTAAAGCATAAATATGATAATCTATAGAACAAAATATTAATTAATTTAAAAAATTGTACGACAATAATATAGTATTTGCTATGGTCTTTATTGCTAAAACTTTCTTAAGACAGTAGCAGACTATGATATTTAGAGAAACCAAAAGAATTAAGTGAAGTGTGAGGAGTTTAGCAAAGTCAAAATAATAGGTCTTTTACCTGTATCTTCCAAATCCATATCGTTGAGAAAAAATTCGTTGAAACCCGATGCGTTCGTACTTCTTGGTACGTTTTCCTTTCGAAGCAAATCCCAACGTAGTGATCTTTTCCTTCTGCGATGTTTTCCTTGCTTTTCCGGTATTTCGTGTTTTCCTTGATTTTTCGAATCCCCTTCTTTTTCATGTTTCTCGTGTATTCCTTGACTTTTCGAATCCCCTTCTTTTTCATGTTTCGCGTGTTTCCCTTGCTTCTCCAATTTTTCACCCTTTTCCTGTTTTTCATGCTTATCCTTTTTCCCCTGCCCTTCTTGTTTGTTCTGCTTCTCTTCGTGTTGAGTTTTCGCAGATTCATTGATAATCACGCCAGGTTTTGCTTGCGTAAGCTTCGGGCAAAGATACTTGTCCAGTATCTGATGAAAATCTTTTTCCTTAGATTTCATGCGGAGATCTTGCACCAAACTATCAATTGAGCACATACAACTCTTGTTCACGTTAAATTCGGCGATATCACATTCTGGATTTATTACCAAAGGTGTCATATGCATATTGAAGACTGGTGTGGTGAATTTTGTGGTCATATTAACGATGGTAGTGTTTTCCGACTGCATCGTAGTGTTTGCTTCAATAGTTGTTACATTTGTTTCAGACAGACTGACCGCTTGGGTTGTTGTTGCGTTTATTTCAAGCTGAGGGGTTGCTTGTGTGGTTGTTACATTTGCTTCAGGGTAGGCAGTCAAGTTACCAACTTCAATTGGAGTAGTTTTGTTAATTTGTTCTATAGCTTCTGTAACTTCTTTAGTGGTTGCATTTATATCCACAGCTGTTGCGTTTATTTCCGTTATTGTATTTATTTTCTCCGTTGTAGTTTTATTTTTAGGAATCGTTGTTTCTTTAATTGTTTTATTTGCGATTTCTTCTTCAGTTTCTACAGGACCGGTACCGAGCGAGGTCTCTGTCGATGGAGGAAATTCGGTAACCGTAAGGAAGTCCGCCAACTTCATCGATTTGAAATGTTCGGGGTTCAAAGTTGTATCAAATTCTTCATCATCAATTACAATTGCTGTAGTTGTTGGCGGTGTCGTATAGTACTCCTGGAAACTCTTAAGAGTTGCCGTCGAGTTTGGAAAATAAGTTGGTAAATTTATCGTGATAGGAATTATTGTGGTCTTATAGGTGGTGGTCATATTCTCATGCTCTGTATGCGCCTTTGTGATTTCTTCTACTTCCTCCTCTTCCTCCTCTTCTTCCTCAGTTTGTCCCGTATAGTTTCTACTTTCTACTGTGGTATGTTCTAATACTTCCGTTGAATATTTGGAACCTTTAACAAACTCTCCTGCAACATGCCCCACATGTTCTTTAGTTGTTCCTTTTACGGGCTTTACAAACGTAAATTCTGTCTCCTCTTCTTCAGTAGACAACATTTCGACAGTTGTCTGGTTAGCATGCCCTTTAAATGTCGAATGCTCTTTTTCCCTTTCAGTTGTGTGTTCTACAGCCGTATGCTTCAGAGTTGTATGTTCTACTTTTGTATGCTCAGTTTCCACTTCAGCTGTTGGTAAAACATGTACCTCGGGTGTATGTCTTTCAGTCGTGTGAGCAAAATATTCTGCCTCGGTATGCTTTGATGACTTTATAATCTCTTCTTCGGTAAATTCTTCTGTATATATTCCAGATGTAGCAGCTTCGGTTGTTTCTTGTGTTTGGTACGTGATTTCTTCGGTTTGAACCAATTGTTTTGTGCTACTTTCCATTTTCTGTATTGAAGTTGGTATAATTCCTTCTTCAGTAAACTCTTCTGTATAAGGTGCTGTTGCTGTACCAGCGGTTATTAGCTCAATGGAGACTATGGGTATTCCTTCGATGGAGGCAATAGAAACCAGTTCTGAGTATTCTGTAGATTTTGGAGTTGTAGATTCTGAGGTTGTAGATTCTGAAGCCGTAGATTCTTCAATCGTATATTTCTCAATGCTTTCAGTTGTGTATATTTCCGTATAAAATTCTGTTTCGGTGGATGGAGTCACATGCTCAATAGGCGCTATATACTCTTCTTCACTGGTTGTACTTTCTGTGACTGTCGTTGCTTTGGAAGTTTCCACATGTTCAGTTTCAGTTTCCCCAAAAATAGTTAATTCGGTATATTCTTTGTTTTCTCCAGTGGAGAATACTGCTATTCTCGAAGGTGATACAGTATATTCTGTTGTTCCAAATTCTGTATGTTCTGCAACTACTGTACCTCTAACTTCCTCTACAGTACTTTGAAAAAGCTCTGGTTGTACTTCAGTGGTTTGAGTACTCTGTCGAGGAGAAAAAGATGTTGACTGGGCACTTTGTGTTGTATTCCACCCAACCTCTTCAATTGAATAAATTTTCGAATAAGCTTCTGTTCCTGTGGTCGAGGAAATGTATGCAATAGGCGCCATGGACGCTTTTATTATTGTAGATGCTGATGCAGTATGTTCTGTTGTTTCGAATTCTGGGTGTTCCACAGCTTCTGTAGTGCGAGCTTGCTCTACAGTACGCTCTGGTTGTATTTCTGGGGTTTGGGTGCTATGTTTAGGGGAAGTAAATATCAACTGTTCAGTTTGAGTTGTACCTTCAATCGAATATATTTCTGTATAACGTTCAGTTTCTGTGGTTGGGAAAACGCGTTCAATAGGCGCTATAGACTCTTCTTCAATAATTGTACTTCCTACAATATTCGCTGTTTTAAAATACCCTGCTTGTTCGCTTTCTGCGCTTTCGGATGTAATCAATAGAGTATGTTCTTCAACCCCTGAAGTAGAAATTCTTGATACTGTAGGAACAATAGGCCCAGTTTGTTCCATTGATACAATTTCTGTATGTTCTGCAAGCTCTGTATCCTCAGTATGCTCTAGTTTTACTTCTGAGGTTTGAGTGCTATGTTCAGGCGAAGTAAATGTTGATTGTTCAGATTGAGTTGCGTTCTTCCATACACCTTCAATTGTATATATTTCTGTATAAAGCTCTGTTCC
>LR736869.1:288166-389504 GCA_902654985.2 Oryctes borbonicus
CTGTTCTTTCTTCTTCGTTTTCTCTTCTTTCTTCTTCGTTTCCTCTTCTTTCTTCTTCGTTTGCTTTTGTTTATTCTTTTGTTTCTTCCGTTTCTTTGATTTCCGTAATCGCATCGGAAATTTCCGCTTGGACGTCAGTCGCTTTCGATGCTCGCTCTTTCTTTTATGAAGAGATTGCTCTGTTTGTGCTGTAATTATGTTGATATTGTCCTTGAAAACGAACGGTTTCGTGATGTATCCGTTCACTGTAGGATCTGTACTCGAAAATATCTTGAGCATTGCATCGATATTGCACATGACGTTATCGGAATTCTCGATCTTTAGTTGTGCTTTATTATTTGCCTCGATCAAAGCGGCTATATCCGGCGGAAGTAAAGGATTGGATGTGGTGGACGAAGTCGAAGCTGTAATTTAAAATCGCTGTGAGTAGTTGCTATCGATGAATGCAGAGAACTCCAAAATTTCTATTAAGGAGTTCTCATCACCATCAGAGGCATTTAAATATTATAGTTGGTCAGTTTCTTTGTGCCTTACCGCTCGATGGAGTAGTTGACTCTTCTTCAGCAGCTTCTTGGCAAGGATTCTTTGACGTCACCCGTTCCTCGTTGCATATTACTGAAATATTAAAAAGAAGAAATAAACGAAGTTGCGGGTCGCTCTTGCTCAAAGAAAAACATTTGGTAAAAATTTCACAAATTGTATTAGTACTCCTTGTATATTTCGCCTTGCGGTATCGTCAGGAGATTGGACACTAAAGCTGACATTTTTGCACGGCGAGTATACATACAAATACCATATCGTAAAATGGTAAAAGGATAAAGGATTCAGTAGCAATCCTTTTTTTTATAAAATGACCTTCTAGAACCTTCATTTTATGGCATTTTAAGTGCAGTGAACAAAGTGAAAGGTATTCAAAAAGAGTTCCATCTAAAAGTTATACATGCGGAATTATCATGGTGATTACATCCTATAGAATTTGACTATATGGTTCAAGTACTTAACGAAGAAGTCAACCAAGCTTCTCATCAACAATACTTTGGGCAGTTACGGAAATTGCAGAGTCTCATAAATTGTCAATATATGCAATCGTACCTAACAACCTTGAAGCAATTGTATATAATTAACCTGTCCCGAGGACAGAAAACCTCGAAGATATAGAATTCTCGAAGGAGAAAATCGAATAAAGATTTGAAGTTTTCAACTGGCGTCGTAGACGAAAAATCATTGATTCATCTTGTAGATACAGGGACTAGAAATCAACCTACAGATATTAAAACTGTATAAGCGCGTCTCATATCAAATGGAATAAATAACATGTTTAAAACAACGTTTATCTGGGCAAATAAACGCTTAAAGTCAGTTAAGAACAAGATAACGGGAAATAACTTGTTTTTTTCTAAGGCAGATGATAACGCTGTACTTAACAACGATATCTATATAAATAAGATTAATTGTCTGTTGCCCAATCCTGATATTGTTAAATTAGATAAAGATCCAACCCTTCAGTTCCAAAAATGTTTAAGATTTTTGTTGGTAAAACAAGTTTCATAGTTAGTGAACAACATTTTGGAAATACTAATATGAACCTCGTCGCACCCAAACTATATGAAGAAAGCTTGCCCTTACGAGTTGTTGGTTACGTTTGAGTTCCTGCATATAGTTTATCTCAATTCGTAAGTAATGTTCTACCAATTCACAATCGACAAGGAGCAGCCTAATCGTTCGTTAGTAAACAACACAAAAGTACCGGCAACCTTCGAGGATATGAATGGTCTCTAGTCTCAACCGGTGATTATCTAGATTTAAGGATTTCCAGTAATGCTTTGGACTTTAGAATTTACAAGAAACCATCCTTTTGTGATACTGTAATACCTAATACAGCCAACCATCCTAACAACATAAACATGCTGCTTTTATAAATACATCAAACTCAATGTTGAAGGTTAAATACTTACTAAAACATGTCGTACGGCGAGTACCGGCTGCTTTAGGTTTTGTTCCCATCGCTACCAGCTTGCAAAGATCTGCAAATTGTAATATTATTGTAGATCACATGATATATGCACGGTTGTCTCTACTTTTTTTTTTAATTCTTACCCATTTGTTCTGTTACACAGCTAGCTTCTGACGAAGTACTTCTTTCAAGCGCTGTGGTACATTCAGTTGCTGAAATAATATTCGCGGTTATTTTCTTAGAAATGTACGAAAAGTTATTACTTACGCCTAGTAGATTGTGTTTCTGAAGAAGCAGCAGTCGTCGAAGGTGAGAGAGTAGTTGATGAATCGCGATCTATTCGCGTTGATAAAAAGGTTGTCGAATTGTTCGGGTCAACGCTAGTTGATTGAATTGCTTGCCGTACGGTAACAACACGCTTTGTAACTTTGATTTTTGATGGGGACGAAATAGATGCAGTCACTTTATTGATCGAGACATCGCTCACAGAACGCTCAGAGTTTGAAGTTGTAATCTTAGTTTCGGTTTTTAGTGATGGAAAAGTAGAGACTGTTTCACTCGATTCAACGTTTCGCTCCTGAATAGTAGATAAAAGCTCAGGAGTCATAGCTTTAGCTTGTCCTGACGATGAAGTGGTAACTGATTCATTTAGTGAAGGTGAAGTAGCGCTTGATTCACTCGATCCAACATTTTGTTCAATGGCGAGCGCTGAAGACTTAAGATTTGGAGGCACAGTTCTCCGTTTTGATAATGGTAACGTAGAAATTGATTCATTCGATTCAACATCTTGTTCAATAGCAAGCGTTGAAAGCTTGCGATTTTGAGACATAGTTTTAGGTTTAGGTGTTGGTGACGTGGCGACCGAATCAACGTCTTGTCCAGTGGCGAGCGTTGAAAGCTTAGGATTTGGAGGCACAGCTTCAGGTGTTGGTGATAGTGACGTACCCATCGATTCACTCGATTCAACATCTTGTTCAATGACAAGTGTTGAAAGTTTAGGATTTACAGATACAGTGCGAGGTTTTAGTGATGCTGAAGTAGCGATTGAATCATTCCATTCAACATCTTCTTCGATGGGAAGCGTTGAAAGGATTTTGCTAGGACTCTGAGACACAGCTTTAGGTTTTGGTGTTGGTGGCGTAGCAATCGATTCACTCGATTCAACGTCTTGCTCAGTGGCGAGCGTTGAAAGCTTAGGATTTGGAGACCCAGCTTTAGGTTTTGGTGATGGTGACGTAGCGATCAATTCACTCGATTCAACCTTTTGCTCAGTGGCGAGCGTTGAAAGCTTAGGATTTGTAGACACAGTTTGAGGTTCTAGTGATGGCGAAGTAGTGATTGATTGACTCGATTCAACATCTGGTTCAAGGATGGGCGTTGAAAGCTTAGAATTTGGAGATACAGTTCTACGTTTTGGTGATAGTAACATAGTGATTGATTCAGTTGATTCAACATCTTCTTCAATGGCAAGCATTGAAAACTTACGACTAGGTGACGCAGCTTCAACTTTTGGCGATGGTGAAGTTGAAATTGATTCACTCGATTCAACATCTTGCTCAATGGCAAGCGTTAAAGACTTAGGATTTGCAGATACAGTTTGAAGTTCTAGTGATGGTGAAGCTGCGATTAATTTATTCAATTCAACGTTTTGTTCAACAGCAATCGTTGAAAGTTCATCATTTGGGGTTACAACTTCAGATTTTAATAGTGGTGAAGTAGTGAGTGATTCACTCGACTTAATAATCGTTGTTGAATGTTCGCGTTTGGCGGTTATTTTCACAACCTTAGTTTTCAATGGAGTAGTCACTGATTCACTTAATTCCTCATCTTGCTCGATACCAAGTGTAGGAAGCTCAAAATTTGGAGTTGTTTTAATTTTTGATCTCTTAAATGAAATGGGAATTGATTCGGTCGGTTCAATTATATCTGTTGAAATCTTCGGATTTTCTGTTATAGCTTGAGCTTGTAGCGGTGTTAAAGAAGTAACCGCAGCGGTACTCGTTTCGATAGTTTCTTGAGTAGCGGATGTTGAAAGTTCAGAACTTAAAGTTTCAGCTTCAGTAATCAATGGTGGTGAAATAGTTGACGATTTACTCGATTCGGTATTTTGTTCAGTAAAGGGCGCTGAAGGAGAATCGCCGTTTGATGATGGGGAAATGCTAGGTTCAATATTTGATTGTGTAAAAGCGGTACCCACTAAAGCAAATTCTGGTACTATGTTACCGGGCCCAATAACTTGCCGAGAAGAAGGTGTTGAAGATTTAGGACTGGTTTCAGTGTTTTCTAGAGAATTGCTTGATCCGGTAGTTCCCAGAGTCATACAAGTAGTTTGAACGAATTCTGAACCCAACGCTTCACCTCCACGTTGAGTAGTGATTCCTGGAAAGAAATTAAGAGAAACGTTATTAATATTATTATTCAATTGCAGCCGCAACTCGCTTACCTCCTAGTTGAAGATTAATCACATCTTGTGGCTTTTCGGTCCCCAAATGTTTCCCTTCATCATATCCTACAGTGAATATATTGGTTTCGCCTAATCCATTACGTGTTGGTGAAGGTGTATAGCTGCGTTTTGTTGTTTTGTGAAACTTGGCGTTGTATTCTAATGTTGTAATGTCTATTGGTGGCCTGTAAGGACTCGTATGATCGACTTTTGAAGGTACGTCTGGTTTTAGTTGACCATGATGTATATTCGAATCGGAAACCGCGGGATTCGAAGTTTGCTTCGTTTTATTATGGCGTTGTGTGGGTAAAGGATTCAGATTGTTTTCATCATCAGTAGATTTAGTTTGTGTTCGCAATTTCGGTCTATAGAAGCTTTCCGTTGTTAAGTGTTTTAATGCGAGACTCACGTCGCTATTGTAATAATCATCGTCGATATCTTCTATATCCCTCGTAACCACTTCAGCTTCAGCGCCGTAGTCATCGTTCATCGTTTTCTTTGGTGCTTCAACGCATTCATCTTTCGTATCGTCGGGTGTTCCCTGGAACTTATCTTTACCCTTCGCAATTCTAGGAAAAATATTTTCCATTATTGATGTAGTAGATTTTGACTCCCCCTTTGTCGATTTCGTAGAAGAGTACAAGTCATCTTCGAGGGTTAACTCGGTTATATCGTTTAGATCAATCGCAGGTAGAATAGTACTGAGCGTGATTCTCTCGGTTGTAGGTTTGGTGGTTATTTTCGGTGTCGTAGATTCAGTTTCGTCCATAGTATCGTCGCTGGTGTTCACAAACCTCGTTGTGCCTTGCACTGGTTGTAAGAGGGCGTCGTAAATAGATGTTGTAGATTTAATCGACGTAGCCTCCGACGATGAGGTCGATTCCGTTTGGTCAATGAAAGATTCGGTTATTTGGACTAGTTGTTCGCATTCTTTGTACGCTTCGGATGCGAGCGTGGTAGACTCGGTAGCGGCGTGCTTTCCAACCTGCTTTGTTTGTGTGCGAATCAATTTAGTCGCCGATAGCACCACGTCGTCTTCGTCAATGGTCGTTCGTTTCTCGTCGCCGAAATTTAGAATGCTTTCGTATATATTTCGAAACACGGACGTCCCACCCTTCGCATGTTTTGATGCTTTCCCCTCTGCATTTGCGATGTTTGGTACGCTACGCCGGTAATTTTGACGCTTCAATTCGGATAGATCGCGTACTGTGAATTTGGAAAATTCTGGTTTAAAAAACGATTATCGTCCGTATGAACACCGAATATATGTTTCCATATACTTTTGCCCTTCTTTTTTTTGCGCTGTTGTTGAAATAGGAACCTTCTCTCTTTATCTCTGTCTTCCGCATCTTCGACGAAATTCGATGTTTCGCCGGCAACGTTGGCCGACCGTTGCTCAGGATATTGAGAATTTTGAGAACTATAAAAATTTACTACGTCGTTGTTTATGTCTAATCCATCCTCCCTCTTACGCCTACTACTCCTACTACTTTCGTCGTTTTGACTCGCCGTTTCTTCCTTTAACTTATCTAATAAGACCTGCAACTCGTTTGCGACGAACAGGTCTCTACGCAACCGATTTAATTGCGCTTCGCTTTGGTCGCTCTCATTACCGACAGTGTCGTGCGAGCGACCCTTCTTCTTTTTCCCTTTCTTCTCTTTCTTCTTATGCTTGTGATGTGACGTCTTTTTATGGTGTTTACTTGCCTCTTTTTTGGCTTTCTCGTTGGATTGGAACCCAGTGGATTGGTAATTTGTGTTGCTGTAGGATGGTGTAGCATGTGGTGTACCGGGTGTGGCGTTTCTTCCGTTAGCTGTTTTACCCCCTTTCGTGCCATTGGAGTGCGAACCGTTGAGATTTACTTTTTGCTCTGGTAGATTGATGTTATCGATAACCTTTGTTAGAGTATCGTGGAACTGTTTAACAGGTACTGTATAAAATGTCGGACATTCTGACTGTCCTCGGACGTCTTCGTTCATTGTAGCGTTACTACCCGCCTAAAAAACAATAAAGTGTCTAGTACCATTTGCGCTAAAATGCATTCTATGCAATACTATTTATTACAAATAAATAAGATAATATGCTATCAATGGAAAGTTGTAAGGAATATAAATTCATGACGCCTACCACTGAGAATTTTCGATTAATTTCGCTAAACCCCCACTTAATTTTTGGTCGATTTAGCTTTTATTTTACTGGTTTTATGATCTTTCGACACCGAGTCTCTAATGTCTACAATTATACATTCGGTGGTGTAAGTGTAAGTGTTTGTTTCCCAAACCGTAGGGACGTCTGTCACTGTTTTCTTTGTATCCCTAACCGAAAGTGTAGAAGGGGCCTTCGAGCTGGTACTATGCAACGAATCCGCGATCAAACTAAGCACAGGCTTTTCCTTCAATGTCTTAACTTTGTTGTACGCGATGAGCTTGTTGTGATCTTTTTGCGGTATGAATTCCGGCACTTTTAACTCTAGGGCTTTGGACGGAGTCCTAGAGTTTTTCGGTGACACCTTATCTTTGGTGGAATTCGAGTGACCAAGGCGTTTTGCGTCGAAACCTAACGTCGTGATTTCCTGGAGGGGTTGGCATGACGTCGTCGACCTTTCCAACTTTACCTTCGGCGCGCACTCGTCGACGTCGACCATGGGCGGTTTGTGGACAGTCGACGTGGGCGTCGTTTCCGCATGTGATTCCGAATGTGATTGCGAATCCGGACCCGAATCTAAACCCGTATCACTATCGCCCTTATGCGCATGACCGAGTGATTTCGCGTTGAAAGACAAGGTGGTCGCTTCTTTCAGTTTACCGAATTCGGTAGTTGCCGCATTCACTTTAACCTTAGTACCCGTGCTTTTCTTTAGGTTGTCTAACATTTCGTCGTGTACGTTTGTCGTGGTCTCTACTCCGAAGCAGTATTCGTCCGCTTGTTTTTTAAGTTTTTCGACTTTTGGCTTTTTCTTTTTTTTTGTTTTAGCTTATACTTTCTGGCGCTGTGTTTTCTGGCGTTATGCTTTTTGTTTTTTTTACGTTTCTTTTTAGGTTTCGACGTTGTTTTATCGCTACGAGATTCGTGTTTGGGTGTGGTTTGAGAGTGTAGTGATTTTGTATGTGGTGTGGGTGACGTTGGTGACGGTGATGTCGGTAGTGTAGTCCCTCGAAAGCCTACGCCGCCTTTACGAATATCTTCGGTGTTCGCCTAAAAATGACAATAAAACGCTCATGAGCGTGTATATATCGGTTAATTCTGATTCACGCGATACAACAGACCAAAAAGTATGTCATAGACATCATAAGTTCAAAACGAATTTACAAATTATACGGTATGACATAACTCGGCGATTCGTTGAAAAGTCATTGCGTAGCTTTCTAGTTCAAATCACAGGGACCCAATTTCAACGTATTTAACATTTCCGCTAAACTAACTTACACCCTGTATATTACCAACACCGGTTTTTCTACATACAAACGCATGAAAATTCACAGGTGGTTGCACTAGTATTATATGAATTAGTTTAGTCGTTCATTTTTCACCTTTAATCAAGCCTTTATAAACTGCTATCCAAGTTAGAATTTTTTCAAATGTAACATATAATGCGAAATACAGCCGTGTAAATAGGTGTTCAAGGTAGCATGTACAAACATGCTACTTTATTTAATTAAATATAATTCGGTTTTATTTACTAAACAAGCGTTTTACATATAAAAGATGCTTTGTTGTAAGTGTAAACTTATACAAATTATGAATTTTATTTAATAATTGTTAAATAAGTCAAAAAGAATGGGCGTGTTAAAACGAAACCAAGTATTACCATCTACATCGTTTTCGTAGTTTCTTAGGGTTGAAATATACGGACGGTTTTAAGCTGTGTCTGTTAGCAGCAATTATGAGGTTGTCGAGCTACCCGTTGCGACAGCTGTCAACAGCTTTAAGCTGTCACGTTGAACAGGAGATATATGATGGATATATGCGCGTACGAAGAAACTCAGAAGAAAACATTAAGTGCTTTTGGAAAGATTTTTTTTGAGATATTCTACCTTCCGCTCAAAATACGCGCTGAGAATATTCGTCGACAAATTACTCATAATTTTCACAAAGTTATTGAATTGTGAAAATTAAAGAAAATATTTTTTTTTGGGTTAACATTCTTCTCACAACACACTACCCAACATATTTCTCCCTACCCAGCGTCGTCTGCCTTGCTCCAATTATTTCTCTACCACAAACTAGCAAGGAATATATCTCCACATATTGCTAAGATATGCCAAACTAGGCACCTTTGAAAGCAGGGACAAAAGGTCGGGAGCAGTTGATAAACCAACCTGGGATGCTTATCCCGAGATGGCAGCGCGCTGGGCTACATATAGTGCTTTCTCACTTGAAGTGGTACCAACTATATAAAAACCATTTAATGTATTACATCTGTAGATAGTTTTGTGAATTCCCTTAGTAATATGTGTCTTAATTAAGAAACATCTAACAGCTGCTTTGAAGAAATTATTTTACGATTCATTTTCATATGAAACTAATGCAACACTGCTTGAAGTAAACATTGGTAAGTAATATTTACCGCTCTTTTACGGCGCTCAGCTCCCGTATCCGTAACCGGCGGACTAATTCCTCCGCAAGTGTTGTTCACGCCGGACTCGTTCAACCCGCAATTTTCATCAGAATCGTCCTCCTCTTCGTTGCACTGATCGTCATCCGATTCTGGCGCTTTGTTGATCACGCAACTGGATCCAGACGCATTTACTGTTGGTGTTAGCAGCTTGCTGCTGATCTCCAGCTGGCTTGAATCAGTAACTATGGGTATCTCCTTACGTTCATCAGCTGCGATTCTACCTTGATTTTCCACCACTGTCTCTTCGGGTCCGCTAATTCTTTTTACTTTAATATTAGCCTCTTTTAATAAGTTATTCTCCCACAAGAATGGATTCTCAGTGGTAATTTGATTTCTGGGAGCATGTATCGACTCGAATTTTCTAGTGTGATTCTGCCTTATCGTGTTCAAACGTTGTTGAGCACCAGCTAACTGCGCATTGTTCTTGGTTGGTGTTTTGATATCAACTAAGGGTGGCTTGTTATTTTCAACACTGGCACGCGCAGTAGCAACGGCAGGGACAAAGCTTTGAGCGGGGATATTATCCAGCGCAACGTTTTTCACTATAGGCGCAGTGTTTAGTGCGGGAGCACTATTCACAGGCATCGAATCTAACATCGGAACGTTGTTTACAGCAGAAATTGAGTTAGCTGCGGGAATACCAGGAATCATGCTACCTGTAAGTATTGGATTAGCTAACGGAACGCTGTTGCCTATTCCGAAAGAAGCTGGATAGTTTAATTTATCAAAACTAAAGACGTCTTTTTTAACTTTTCTCAGTTCCCCCGTAATGCTTTCGTTTTCTTCAGTTAAGCTTTTATGTTTCTTTCCCTTTTTACGTTTTCCTTTTTTACGCTTTTTCGAGGATGTATCCCTAACATGACCGATCTTGGTATTATCCCCCATTGTATCCGATACAGGTGTACTACTTGTTGCACCTCTAACACTAGCAACATTAGCGTCAGTGGTAGGGGCAACGGTTGTGGCAGTTTTAATTGCATCAAGCTCGGTTTTCGCAACCTCTGGCGTTGTTATTGCACGTTCATCGCCAAATTTAACGTCAGGTCTCGGTGAGGTAGTCAATATTACCATTAATGTAGCAGCATAGTTCCTCATCTTCAGGTAAGCATCGTTTGTAGCATCTGCAAGGCCACTAATGTATGGATTCTGCGCCGCGACTACCGGCAGGATGTTAAGATGAGAATCGCGCTTAACAATCTGATTAGGTTCCCGTTTTTTGATGTTTTCGTTATTGGATGTGCCGATTAGATCCTCCCAATGCCTAGAGAGTCTTTTGTTTTTACTTGCTTTCATCGGAGATAGATTGAAATGGCCCATGAACGGCAACCCCCTTGCATAGTGATATTTTAAGTCTAGTATATTTGAGTATTTCTTCGAGACGCTGCGTTTTTTGAGAGACGATTCCGCTCTCGGATCGTCGGCACCTTTCAACGCCAATTCCATCTCGTTGACATTTTTGAGATCATGACTTTGTGCAGCTTCCAATCCCACCTTAAGTGTACTACCTCCGAATTCATTTTGTTTGGAATCCGACCTTTTAAACAGCGACGGCCTGACGTCCCTGTGTATAGAATGTATAGTCAAGGTATTGAACGCGTTCTTTCTCGATTCTGGTTCAATGACATCTGCGAAATCGGCCACCTCATCGAAGTCTATGCTTCGTTTAACCGGCTTTTTCGTATCAGTTATTCGATCACCGCTCACAAATGTTATTAGCATCAGCCAAATACAGCTACAATAAGCAATTATTCACAAATACTGTTTTTATATAACGGTGTGTGTACTTACCAATTCACATGCCAACGCATTTGACAGTATATTTGTCCTGAATTGTAATGTTCATTATTGTCCTACACTTACATTACAACACTTCTGCTCTTTAATTTTGGACTATGTCCGTGGAGATGTGCTGGAAATAAATGCTTCTTTCAAATGGAACGGTTTATCTTTGAGATGTGGAGGTGTTGATGTCAAACCCAGAACTGTCAAAACGTCGATGAAATTTTTTGTTTTGATGAACATGCACCTTGTAGTGCGATTAATATGGCTATCTATAATATCTCAACAAACACCATGAGTGAATATACTGACAGCTTTGACAGTTTACATGGGTCATGAACAGAAATAATTTTATTGCGGATGGACCTGGACCTGGATCTCTTTAAGCAAGGAATGCGAGTTGATGTACCGTAAGCTCTTTTCTTGAATTGAGGGTAAAATCATATATTAACTTCACGTTAGTCTGAGACCCGATGTACAACACATTTATCTAATTTTTCTTTTGTTTTCATTATGACTTGGTTTCTCGTTGCGCTGTAGAGAAACTATATGATTGCTCTTTTCATCATCTACAATTTAGGTCATATGACATTTACCGTTCTCGAGATATCGGCAAGAACAGGAAGAATTTTGTGGTAGGAACCAGGTTGTAATGTTTTTTCCCTTTCTCGTCACACTTATCGAAAACAGGCCTATTATCGAATTTGTACAGCACCCTCATACCTACAATTCGATATTATTGTTTTTCCTCCAAGTTGAAAATTGCGCCGCAAAGTCGACAAGTTCGTGCGAAGTTTCGATTCTATAGCTTGCGCGATTGTATAAGGTCTTCAGCGTTCTGAATAAAATTATTGAAATACAATATAGATATTGAAACAATTAATTTAACAATCACATATACCTCTTTGTCAAAAAGATATTTATGCCTTCTTTCTTTTTGATGGTCCTGATTGATCCTATTCAGGATACTCCTCGAAACCTGAAGACTGTTCAATCACATTTTTTTTGACAGTCGCATCAACCTTGGCATCTGATTCACTGCCATATAGCAGGACGTTAACTTTGGCGACATTGTTGCACGTCTGCCCACTGCAATTGAGGCAAATAATGGACCGAGCCCGCAAGCATCTAGCACAGAGTTTGCGACGCACTAGAGCTCGTAATTTTCAACTTGCAGGGAAACAAAAATATCAAGTTGTAAGTACGAGCGTGTTCTACAAGCTCTATAATATACATTCTTTCGATATCGTGTGACGAGAAAACAGAAAAAGAAATTCAACCCAGTTCCTAGCCCAAAATTGTTCCTGTTTTTTGTCGATATCTCGAGAATGGTTAATGTTAGGTAAAAGAATCGCATAGCCTAAATTGTAGGTAATTAAAAAAGCAAAAAAAGTAGTAATTTCGCCCTAGCACGACGAGGAGCTAAGTTATAACGAAAACAAAAATTTACCTTTTCTTTCAAAAGGGCGGAGGCAGCATGAGGTCGGAAGGTTCATTTTCTTTCTTTGGCTTTATTTTCGGACAGAATGACTGGACTAGTGACTATGTTTCTTGGTTAAAAAGTTACAAAGTAAAATAAAAATAATTTTATGGCAGTTAACTATAGTTTTAGTAACAACATTGCATTCAGTGAAATATGAAAATCAATGATTTCCTTGGTATTTCCGATGTAATGAAATATTAAAGAAATCTCGCTGTGGAATGAAACCTGACACCTCCGATAAGGTATGCGGAAATACCAAGAAAATCATGCGTTTTCGCATTTCATTGACGAGAACCAAAATATATTAATTTCTTAATTAGTGTATTTGCCACGTAAGCGTATTGTCTGTCGAAATATTATATTTCGGCAGGCAAATAACAACTAGGTATTAAAAAGTAATTTCGCTCTTGGCGTAGACCCTCGTGGTGTATTAGTTAATACGCCTCTTCGGCAAACTGGAGATGTCAGGTTCGGTTCCTTACGTAGACTAGACTTGTTCAAATACTTAATTACGCTTATGAAATTTTGTATTTAAATTGACCTCCTTCTTCTATTTATCTAATTGCAAGTCTATCACAAAAAACTGAAAAAACTAAAACTACCTCGCGTCGTGATCATTTGTCACCATATTGCAATTGCAATCTGCTAAAATCAATTCATTTCCATTTAATCGATCCAAAAAAGGCAATAAAAGGCTATCCCTAACCATGATGACAGAGGATAGCTTAGGTTCGCAGCTAAATAATATTAGATAATCACGAATTCATTTGACTGTAGGAGCATTAAATCTTGATGGCAATGGGAATTTTTTAAAGAATACAATTTTGGCTAATAAAAAAAACAGATAACTGAAGTTTGGGAGAACGCATTGGGTAATGTTTCTAAAAGGCTTAATTAATATCGGGCATTGCATTATTCAACAGACCACATGCGACCATTTGAGTATTAGGTGGTGCTATCGCAGCTTTCGGATTTGAATAAAAATCTGTTGGGTTGGGTAAACTTCGTCTGGTTTCTGTAATGGTTTCTTACCAAACCTTTAGGGTTTGGGTTTTCATCTAGTTTTTCATATAATGCGCATTTTAAATTTGTCCAAAGGTGCAAAAGTAACCATTATAAATCGTTACGTCTTTTAATTAAATTTGAGTTCTTGTATCTATTTTTGTTCAGAGGGAATTTGACTAATCTGTTGATTATGGCCATGTTTTGTTGTCCGCAGTGATTTTAATCTGTATGAATGTGCAAGGAAGGACATAATGAAGTACCTATTTGCAGCCACCATATTGACACCGTATTGTTTACAGTCGTGCAGAGTATATGTCGAAGTTTCACTATCAATCGATACTCACCAGAGCAACGTGCAGAAATTGTAATTTTGTTCATTAAGGATGTTGAGATTAGATTTGTATGCCTTTCCATACAAGATCTAGGCGATACACGCGATACAACCCGGAAACCGACAACAACACCTGCAATACAGTCAGGATTTGCCAAACTTAAACAACATGATTGACCATTTTCCACATATGATCGACGAAAGTCATTTCCATTTAAGCGTATTTTTGTGAATGAACAAAACTACCACTTCTAGGGAACAGAACACCCTCATATTCTTCAATAAAGACCATTGCTTCGTCAACGAGTTGGAGTACGGTGCGGAATATTTACGCAAGGTCTAATAGGTCCATCTTTCTTTGAGAATGATGAAGGCGTTGCTGGTGCAATCAACAGCGGACATTATAGAGCGACGCTGGAGAATTTTTTAGTACCTCAATTAGTGTAGCGTGGACTGGAGGATATGTAACTGCAATAAGACGATGCAACGCCGTACGCACTTGTAGACAAAGAATGGCAATTTTGAGGAACATTTTGCTTACTTCCTCGATTTGGCCTATCCGGCCAAATTTGACAGCTCCTGACTTTTTTTATGGGGTTACCTCAAACAAAAAGGTATACTCTAATAACCTTTCTGCGTTCGAGATATAATATCTCCATCATGAAGAAGCGGGTCTAAGTGAAGATTTCTTGACTCGAACAATGGAGAATGCTCAGATTAAAATGAGTAATTTCTGAAGAATTTCTTAAATTTTTTTAATTTATTATTAATTGCCTCACAAGCTCTTAATATATTAAATCTAGGAGTATTTGAACGTTTATTCCAAACATCTTCATAAAAGTACAGTAAAATTCTATTCTTTATCGCTGTAAAATCTGAATTACATATACATCACGTACTTTTCCGCCTTCTTCAGACGCCCAGTAAACTAAAACTTATTCAGTTTGCGTTTTCTATTACTTATTTGAAGCAAGGATTCGCACCACGTCTCGCGACGCCCGGACACCAAAAGTAAATAATGTCAGTCGGAAAACAATTTTATTGGTCCGCGCGCGCATCTTTTGTTTTCATTAAACGTGTGATCCTCGCCGCGGGGACGAAGGCGATACCTTCGTCGTCGTCGCATAACTAATCTCCGTTTTTCAGCGAAAGAATCTGAAATTCACCTGAGCCAGTACAGACCGTGAGTCTAACGGCACGAAGTGGAGAGTCTACGAGGGTGGGTGAGCTTTCTTTGTGATCGCCTTACGGAAAAGACGCGGTACGGCTTCCTCGCGAAGTCAATTAAATGAAGAGCGGCCAAGGATGATGATATTTTATCGCACGCGGGTTTCTCGATGATTAACGTTATAGGTGTCTAATACGCCTACTTGTTCTACCGTTTGGTAGAACGGAGAAGGAACCTTTCTTTGATTAATCTTTTTGTTTCGTGTTCTTTTCACAGACTTTAGATGTTAGTGTAAGTAAACATAATTGAATTTCCTATGTTATACTTGTATACAGTTGACTTGATGCAAATAGATTGGAAGTTAACGGATAGAACAGAGTTTGTAATACTTACCACCAAGAGAACAGATAGCGGGTCGACTGTACAAAATTGGACGCAATTCGTCAACTTTGTATGCGCTACGAAGACTGACAAGAAAAGTGTTACATTTACAGCAGAAGAAGACTTGAATTACTAGATGGTTTGGTAATTTAAAGGTTCAAATCGATTAAGTCCATATTAGGGACAAATTGATATGGATGCATGTTCATGTACAACTTTCTCTTGTTCAGTGCAAAACGAGATCTGTAGGTTAGACCACGCCCTAACTAGAATCGTCTTTCTGGTTGTTCGATTTCGGAAACGGTTACGTCCAGGACTATCCTGTACCGTAGTGGTACAGCTAAATGTTGTTAGGTGCGTCTCACCGCACTTATTTAATATTGTTAAAATAAAGTTATCAAAAAATGATCCTAGAATTGAAACCTTATCATCAAAATTTACCCCTTAAGCAGAAAGGTAAAATCTAAATCTGGGTGTAGAACTTCTGGGTTAATGTCGATAGTGTTGAAATTAAGTACTTTTATGCTTAGGATGAGACCTCAGCAGACAAAGGAAAAATAGTTCTTACTTTATATTTTTTAAACAAGTTTTTGCAACCTGAAATGACTCGTATTTACATATTTCAGGCAAGTGTTCATCGCAGAAGAAAAACTAAGTGCTGGTTAAATTTTTGTACATCCTCATAAAAACTAGAAGGCTTAGACTGATATATCACAGATATCCCGAAGCGGGGTATACCTTTACCCTGTTATTGAGGAGGAAACGTAAACACATTTTTCAAAATTCGACAGAAAGAATATGCAGAGAAGAGAAGAATACAATTGCAATGCAATTCACATGTACAAAAACGAGCAAAATGCGTGCAGTATATTTCAAGCAATGGTGAGCGATGATGTTGAATTGTCCTTCGTTTTCGTGTATTTCGAACTTGATCGAAGAAAAACTATTGAGGAATGCATTTAGAATTGAATCTTTTTAGTGGCGCTAAGCTTTCGCATTTAATTTTAATTGTTCAAAGGTAGATAAAATTACTGATTAAAATTTGTTACACTTTGTAAAAGAATATTTAAAGCTGGAGAACTTATTTGTAATCTGAGGGTTGTAATTAGTAAAAATGAGAAATTATGTTGTGATAGTTCTATTGTTACTATGGTTAAGGTTGTTGATTTTCCCTTGTGGGATCATGATCTAATCCTGTATCACCTGAACATAGAAAATTCTCATATTGCTTCATACGGTGGTTCTCTGAAAACAAGTTGTCGCTTAGTTTAGAAAAAATAAAGTACATGTATTTCACACAAGACAGAGACAAGTGAATTTTGGAAACCTGGTACTCGGCTGCAGCAATCTTATGTATTTAAATTTCTAGGTATTACTTTTGAAGCCAACCTAGGCTGGACATACCATTGTCAAAAGATAATTAATTACATATCGAGCAAATGCTTTGTTTTTCATTATATATGATCACAGATTGCACCACCTTGCCTCAGATCACTGTATTTTGCTGAAATTCAGTCACGGCTTCAATATGGACTGCTGCTATGGGGTTCTTGGGCAGCTGGAAGTGTTTCTAGCGCAGAAGGCGGTAATTCGTAGCATGGTGGGTGCTCACTTCACGAATTCATGCAAACCACTATTTAAGCATTGTGCCGCTTCTGTGCTTTTACATACTTGAAAGGTGTTGCCATATTCAGATATCAAAAGAAGTATATTAAAAATTCAGACATACAATTACGCTACGCGGGCCAGGAATAATTTGTGTGTTACTGATAGACTTGCTGACCATAACTTGATCGGGCGTAAACAGCATCGGTATAACTTTATATAATAAGATTCCTTTAATCATTAGAGAGAGCAGGTCACTTTTTCATTTTAAAAGCAACCTGAAAAGATTTCCGTTAGAGTCTTCCATTTTATTCCATCGATGAGTATCTGTGTACGTAGGTTACATATTTATTCGTATATCGATAACACCATTTTATGTTTTTTTTTCTTGACTTAAATGCACACTCGTGTCACATAATCAAATAAGCTATCTATCTATTTATCTATCTATCTATCCGTACAAATAGGAAGAAAACATAGTTAACGGATACAGTCACGTTTCTTATGTCAGTAAAGATGGCGCAAAACGTAGGTTCAAAAAATCTGGTTTAACTGCTCATTCGGGATATTATAAGAGTTTCAGGGGTTTTACCACGTTTTATAAAAAATGTGGCTACAAATTTCAACATTAAAAGTATGTGGAAGGACTTAGGGATCGTTAAATATCGGCAGGACTAAAACTTGTTCTTGATTTTCGGCGTGCGGAAACTTTTCATTGTACAATCAGAACACAGTACGATCTGTGAAATCACTGTTTCGGTTTTCGATTGTTTCCGAGGATATTATTTATAAATTTGAAGTCGAGTTCATTTGGAGTTAATCAGACAAGCTGTAGGATGTTCAACTCCGCTAGTCTGGAAAACTATTTCCCGGCTTCCTGACAACATACAGTTGCTTTATCTATTCCTAAGAAAAATGAGCCACTGATTTTCTCTGGTCTACAGCGAATCAGTATACTACCAGCATTTTCTAAGATCATGGAAAAAGCTTGTCGAACCTACTAAAACCACATGCCGGATAAATTACCTCATATGTGAAGAATTCAAATCACTTCATAGATATTCTGTCCACACAGAAGATTGAACAACGGATAATACTGCGAGCAGAAGAGTGGAACAGCAATGCAAAGCCCTTTACCTCCTGTAATAGCCAACTTGTTTATGGAAGCATTTGAAGAAGAAGCCATAACTTCGAGGGAAACGAAACCGAAGTGCTTGCTGCGGTATATCGACGATACTTTTGTAGTATGACAACATGGAGAAGATAAATTACAATATTTTTTGGAACACCCCAACTCGCAGCACCCAGCCATTAAATTCACAATAAAGAGAGAAGAAAATGAAAATCTGCGCTTCCTGGTTGTAATGGAGAAAAGAACGGAAAAGGGACTACTACAACACGCAGTATTTAGAAAGAAGACGCACGCCAATAGATATCTACATACGAGATCTCACCATCATCCGATGCAGAAGACGATGGTAACTAAAACCTTACTATCCAGAGCCTAAACCATCAGTGATGAGCTACACAGCGTATGTAAGAAGAATGTCCGACAATGGAGAATCAATTCAGTTATCCTGAAGAAACCGTCACCATGAACGACGAAACGTCGAGCAAATGTTTTGACACTCGGCGAAACCCAGAAGAATTTGAGGGCAGTAGCAGTCATGGAATTCATTCTTGTGTTGTGGTTGCTTTGAACTATTGAGGAAGAAGATTTGTCATTCATAATGCGAATTATCTGCAACCAAAAAAAGGTGCTAATTTCGAATATTTTTTCTACTTTGATAAGTAAAGAAAATTTATAGAACTTTATCTATTTCAACATCACATTACCATTCATACTGTTTTGCACATATAGCTTTTCTTTAACAGATTGTAAATAATCCTGTATAAACGTTGTTTACGCCATTTGCTTTCTGGGGATAACTGAAAACAAATTGCTCTCCTAATACTAAAATTTGACTGTTTTTTTAAGGCAACGCGATTTTTATCATGTTTGGTGACCATTAAAAAGGATAAATTCAATATTCCATTCTCTTTGATATTACTAAGAGCTCATCCAAGCAAAATAACAAGTCGAAATCACGCCGAGCTTTCCAAATTTCCAACAAAAAGCCAAATGTAAATGAGTTCATTTGGTTCAAACGTAATTCGCCGTTTATTTTCAGATCAAACATCTTCCATAAATCGTTTATTTATATCTTTTCATACGCAGTGCTCTATCTGGCTCTAATTACACACATTTATATCCGCCGTCCTCGTTTGATCCTCGCGTATTCTTCGGGAAATACACTGTAAAATAATTAAACCAATATTTATTCAATGGTATTTGGCAAAAACGAACGATCCTGGCGGCACCATCATACCGGTACGAAACGCACGACAGCGATTCATAATTAAATTTCCCTAAAGCAAATTCCATCAAATTTACCGCCCCGTTTTGGATAAGATGGTCCTACAAAAGAGGGCTATGCGTACCTTTCGGAATGCCGCTAATGTAGCCTGGCCTAATTGATTGTCTGCTATTATAAATCAAATGATGCGCTCGTAGGGTAAAGATAAAGAAAGCCGTGTTTTGCAAATCAGTAGGGAAGAAAATGTTTTGTTAATGTATGGAATGTTGTAGGTATGTAAGCAAATCGAAGAATGTAATTAAGTGACTTGCAAAAAATTTAATGAAGGAATTTTCTTTATTTTCTTATATTAACATCATATAGTAGAAATTAAACTTAATTTTTAATATAGTGTCTATTGGAATCATTATTCCTGGATTTAGAGAGAAGTCTAAGGTTATTTCATAAACGAATGAGTTTTTTCATGTTCATTTGCATATACTAATTTACAGCTACTTATGCTGATCCGTTTCTGTGTCTTTCATGGCCATCCCCATTTCTCTTGGTGGCGAAGCAAATTCTGAACAAATAGCGTCTTCAGAGATCATCGTTAACAAGTTATTTTGAAGTATATATACAGGGTTTTTCACGGAACCTGTTCATTAAAAGTTTTCGCAGCTTCTGAGAATCGGTGGCAGGGAATAACCGCGTCTGCTTTATTATTAAAAATTATTTTTAGGTTCGTATTACATCCGGTTAAACCGGAAATCATAACCAATAAAGAAAACCTAATACTTTCTAGCTAAAATTCAATATTTAGGTACATACAGGATGTTCAGAATTTAAGATCCAATTTATGAATATTTAATTGAAGGAAATCGATTCTTTCTTAATGGAACGCACTGAATATATAAGTAGACTACCGTGAGCAAAAACGTAATCGCCATGGATGTATGTTAGGTGCCCCTATACCTGTCTTGTATTGTTTAGGAGCTACAAGCAGTTATTTATATTATTTAAAATTTTACAACAATTAGTGGTAGAAAAATAAGAATTATTATTTGGTTCTATCGAAATCTACAGAAAGATTAGTTTATATGTGAGGATTTGTGAGAAAAATTTTGGACCTCTTCTTCAACTTTCCAAACTTTACCATTATCTCACATACAGTTCTCATGGATTATTTAGATTATTTTTTGTGACTCAGTTCTCAAACGGTCAAAGAAGAAATAAATATTTGTTGTAAACAGAGATACATTAGTGAATGTCAACAGATGATAGATATGTCTTTTTAATGAGAGATGTAGAGTTTTGGAATTATTGTAGGAGGGCCGTATTAAAAATTGTCACAGGAGAAGAAGATGATGAAATATACGTCTAGATTATTTTTCGCACACGTTGATACGTGGAATTTTAAAGAAGCATAAAGCACACCCATATTCTTTCTAATGGACGCAAGCGATCAACCTAGAAGAGTTAAATTTTGCGAATCTATACAAGTTAAACCTTAAGAAGATACTAATTTTCTATCTAAAATTATATGAAAAATCTCCTTATTATTGAGCAGAACAGAATCCACGTGTCACACGAGAAATAAATTTCCAGGATACTTGTATTCGTATTGGCCATAAACGATCAGCTTAGATACAAAATCTACAAGGAAAACCTAAGAAGTGCAAAATACAACTTCTATGGTAAGTGGTTCCCATGTTTATAAACAATCTAAACAGGTAAGGCTCCTGTACGTGATGTACGTCAGGCTATAAATCTCTTTGAAGAACGATAGATTGGCCCTAATGGATTTTAACATTGGGTACTTATGCAAATCTTCCAAACTGAATTCTCCTGATTTTTATTTTGGGGTTTTATGAAAATTCGAAGAGTTACTAAAAGAGAAGCACAGAGAAGAATTTGCTACGCACGAGCAGAGTGGAGGACATTTTAAAGGACTGTAACTTTTAAGTCCTGTATCCTTCATATATCATATACTTTTCGTCCTGTCTTCTCTTTTATGTTATTTATTGTTTTACATATTCGCACCATCACAGCTCACAAATTTTCGATAGGATTTAAATCTGATGATTTACTCGGTCACGGTATTGAACATAATTCAAGATTATTGTCGAACCAGTTTGTTACCGGTCTGGACGTGTGAATGGGACAATTCTCTTGAACAAAGTAAATGGGGCCATCTGAAATTAAAATACAGACAGATAGAAGAAATAGCTCCTCCAATGTATCTCTACATTGTTGTCCAGTCTGCCTTGCTGTAATCTGGACAATTTCTCCGGGTCCACTACTACACATCCAGCCTCAAAAACCGCAACTAGTTTGACCATATCTTCTTACGGACTGGACATTTTGAGATTGGTATTAGATGTTATTTCGGCGCCAGAGCACCTGCATTGTATCGTCCGATGTGGAGAAAACTTTCTCATCGCAAAATCCAATTCCGATTTCAGTTTTCTTCGGCAAAATTAATCCGAGCTGCTGCGTATACAGCTGTTAATCTCAATTTTTTGGCCGGTCTCCTGCAGCGGATATCCATTTTTGTGGAGTACCTTAATTATGGTTGCATTTGAATATCTTTATGTGCTCTTATCTCAGTTGAAGTTGTAAAACGGCTTTTGGTTCGCATAGTCTACAATCCTATTTATATCCTTCGCACTAAGAGTAGGTCTTCCTCCTGTTCTCCGTACCCTTATACTGGTATAAGCGTACCGAATTCATTTCGAAACCGATATTCGTCAACGCCAAGCATAATGCTATTCCCAAGCAAGTCGACAATTTTTGTTTTCAAGTTTGTTTCATAGGAGATATTAGAATCGCTGTTTATTATTTACAATTGAATTATATGGTTGTATTTTACTTTATTTCTAGCTCTTTTTGAAATAAATGAGTTGCTAATAAACTGTTTAAAACTAAATTTTTAAAAATTATGACAATGGAGCATTTGATAAAATGCACGTAACATCTTTATAATGTGATAAATACTTATTCAATTAATTTATTGATAAAATTATCGCTAGATTGAAACATTAAACGATCACCTATGAAACTATTTCTTATAAGCCAAAAACAAGAACATGGGTATACTAGATTGAAAGAGGTGATGTAACAACGTTGCAATGTATTACTCTCAATTTTTAAACTAGAAAAAAATTCGAAAGTTTACGAACAGAAGTAGTTGTAATATTAGTATGTCAGTGATACATATATTTTTTTAAATATTGCGTATTCTTTCTATATTACATCATTCGGTTCTTATACTACACAGTAAGCCTGCAGAAACGAGTTGCGCTTCACGAAATTAGCAGAGACTAGACAGACACGTGTTTACTCATCTGACGAGAATGGGTTCGTGTTGCCTACTGATCTCTGCTAATTTCGTGAAGCGCACGGAAAGTGTACTCGTTTCTGCAGGCTTACTACACATTAATAATTTTAACCAAGAGATTAACATATGCAAAAGTATCCTAAGTAAAATGTCTTTGTCCTTTAAACAAAATATAATTACACTAGGATTTTTCCCAACAATCACAATCCTTTACTGCTCTTCTTCTATCTGTGAGTCCGAGTTGGAGCTAAGTACTTGGCCTAGCCACGCGGAAGATAGTATCGATATTTAGTCGTTGCAAGGCAAACGTTGGCAGACAAACCATAAACCGGGCACTGTACATTTATTGACTGTGCTTCGTTTCTAGGTTCCTGTCTTATATTAATTTCTGTAGTAGGTGGTTCCTGAAAGCGCTCTCGACAGAGGTCCATGATCTTCTCTTCCTTTGTCAATATTACTTTCTCTTTATTTATGATTTGTCTGATTGTGTACTTCCTTTCTTTTCTGAGGTTCTTCGCTACTCTATAAAATAATCTCTTATTCACTCAACTTTCTTTCTATATTCCTTATATATTTCGTAGTTTTGCTCTGTTTTGTTTAAAGGGTACGCTTTCCATTTCTCCTTCTTTAGTTTTACCTTTCCCTTAATCCTTTCGTTCCCAACCACCAACTAGTTTGTTATTTGTTTTTATTTATCAAGATTTTACCACATGCTTCCTTGGGTTCTTTTATAAGTATTAATTTTTTTAAATCTTGCCCTACCTCTTCTATATATTTCCCTATACTTTATAGCAATATCTTCTTGTACCATCTCATAGTTTTTTATTACTTCTTTTATCGCAGCGAGCGTTATAAATTTTTGGTCCTCTTTTGGTCTTCTTGTAATTCTTTGCTGTGGATTCTGTCTTTCAGTGCATTGTCAATTATCTGATATACTGATTACCTCTTTTGTGTCTTTGTGGATGTATTCTCAATTATCAGATCGTTTTCCGCACATAAATTTATTAACCTAACTAGAAGTAATACGAGTTCAAAAATATTGTTGTTATAGTAGAGGGCACGTCCTTATTGCCTACTGCAAATTTTTAGAATAATGCTGTTGTGGCCAGTTAGGCTTTGCTGGGTTTTATAATCCCTCTATTTCTTGATTTAAAAAGGCGATAAATGCCTTTAAAGGATAATTAAACCTTCATTTATTTAAATTTATAAAAGTATATAAAAACAGTATCCATGGGCATGCTCCTTTATATTAATAGGTAAAATAACTTTATCTTTACAACGGCTATAAAAGAGCTACTATGTGTGTTACCGCAAAACAGAATTGTACAGAAAAACACGCTAAGGCATTGGTCCTAACTTTTATTGTGGGTAATTCCTTCTATTTTATCGTACGGCATATACAAAATAAAACTTACGCAGATAGGTGTACTCATCCTCTTTTATACGGGTCGGGTTTGAGGGCGCATGATCGTATATACCTTTCTATTGCAAATTCCTGTATAAAATAATGGGAAAATTGGAAAGCGGTTTCAGTTTCATCATTTGCAACTGGACCTCAAACACTAAAAGATGTTATCAGTAGATGAGTAGAAATCGATCTCGAAATGTATTTGTTGCGAATAAAAATGCGTTTCGTTTTTCTATTATTACTATTCGGTTCTGGTGTGGTTCGAAATGGCGCGCAAACTTTCATGAACGTAAATTCAGGTAAGTGTTTAACTTTTCGAAAGTATTTTTTAACAAGCTAACCAAATATTGAATTAGAAAAAAATTTTGATTCTTAAATTTTTAATGTAATTTGGGATAAATCGATTATTACAGCTTTTATTTAGCTTTGTTATTCTTTGAACGTAACAGTTATGAATATAAATTAATATTTTTAAGAATTCGGTTGAAGTCTTCAAGATTTTCCCGAAAAATGTGAGTGATGAAATTCAGAACGTAACGGTTCTTATCTTGAAGGACGAATTGATCGGGAAACTTGTATTTAAACTATGTTCTACATGTTCAATAAGTAACTGCAACGCCTAAATTACAAAACATATATCATAAAAATAATTCAAATATTTTTATTACTTTTTTACATGATGCTGATGTTGTTTCACATCCGAATTGATGTTTTTTTTTGGCATGAGAAACTATTGCAAATATCTTCATTCCAGTAAGACGAGTTTCAAACTTGATCAATTCTTCAGCAAAAAATGGTAATGTTTTAAACAAAAAAAAGTTTCTAAAGTAACATTTTTATAACTTTCCTTATTGTTGTTTCCCTTTTGCTGATCGCAATATTCAATTCTGACATTGGGTTTTCAAAATGACGATTGTTACCTGTTTCTATCTTACTTGTTGTAACTTTAATTAGGCTTTTGGCTTTTGGAATAGTAGCTATTAATTATAATAGTACCAGTATATGAAATTATGCAGACATTATGAAGTTTTGGACATTTATAGTTCATACAAAATGATCTTATCTAAGCTTTGCTCCGATGTTAACAAGCTAACGCAATTGAAGCGAATATATTCTAGGCAAAGCCATTTATCCTCTCATTTCCCAGAAAATATTGCTTTTCAATTGTATAGTCTACTGAATAATTATTTTCCTTGTCGCGTGAAACTATCAAACAGATGCTACGTTTATTTTTGTTTCGTTCGTTCGGTACTTTATTTCATGATATCTTTCTGAAATTGGCTGTTTTTGCGGAATCCAAAAATTGAGAAATGTACAGAGTGTTCCGCTAAAAAAATATATTTATATTTGTGGAAAAGATATAGGACTGGGTGCGCAAATTAGTCCTCAAAATAAGTTTAGTTTGAAACGAAATGGACCGATTCCGTAATATAATAATAATAGGTACTATGTTGTATTGCTATCCCCTCCAAATTTAGAGGATTGGCTATTTAATTGTAATTCATTTATGATCCTGACGAAGCTTTGAAGTAAAATAAAATAGTGGCTTATTAAAAAAGGCATTATTTTTTAAATTTTGATCGTCATTCCAATATCAAACAAACCTCAGCTTCTGGTTAAAATCTCCACTATACTTCCCAATTTACTTTTTCTTTCGGGTGTGGTAACGTACCAACGAAGTACACAGCATGTCTCGCGATTAAGTTACAAAGAGGAAAACATTTTTAATTTCTCAGAAAGAAATCATTCTTAATGATGTTTTGCTTGTCTTCAAGCCCTAAAATCCAGCATTACTTTGTGTGTAGCTAAAAACGTCGTGTAAAAACGTTAAGGGAAACAAAAACCACTTATTTAAACAAAGCATGAAAGGTTTCGAAGAACGAACAAGATATTGAAACAATAACAAGAAACATTATTCAACTAAAGCACCGTCTTCGTCACCAAACAGTTCAACTCAAATCTAGAACTATTTATAGCTTTTGTATATTTCTTGAAGAATTAATGACAGACATTGCTACCTGTATTGAATGCTTCAGTTATGTTGCAAGTGTTCGGCATAAACAAGTTGCTTAAGCCTTCCTTTAAAATTTACAGATCCGGACTGCGGGGTATGGTCACCCCGCAGTCCGGATAGGAGGTGAATAGGATCATTTCTTCCCATCAATTTTACATCAAACTTGGAAGTTATCCACTCTCGTACAGTTATCGAATAATGAGCCAGACAGCCATCATGTTAAAAATATGTAGTTTGTATTAATCAGTAGTTCGCCAAATTTATCACTAAAAAAATGTAAAATTTCCAAATGAGTATCTCCATTTAAGGTCCGATTATACCATACTATATAACTATATACCCTAGGTACATTGACCGAAATGTTAACTTCGGGTATAAACAGTAAACCGTGGAATTACTTCATTTCAGTACCTGCAGGGCCGCGAAGCCATAATAAAATTTATGGAAAACTGAAAATACTATCGATTTATTGAACTCTCTATTCGCAAAAATTTCATTTTCAATCCAGAAACAAAAATCCAGACTCATCATTTATTTCTAGAGCTTGTCTAGATTGCGGTTTAAAAGCCATCTTTAAAGATTCTTCGTAAATGTGATTTACTAATTTCTAGCTATAATGTTCTCCTTTTGAGAGATGTTCGTTTTTTCCTCTATTGATTCCAATGCTAAAGGAGTCGCAGCGTCGTTCCCTTGTATCACTTTTTTTTTGTTAATGTTAGTAACCGAACCCGTCATGAAAAATGTATACACAAGTTTGCGTGCACCCACATGAGAAAAGGCGACCTCGAGAAACCGTTCTTGAAAGTTTGCTGTTATTATCTTCAGCTGTACCGTAGCATTGAATCAAATAGATTCTTCGATGTAAGATAAACATTGTTGGTTAGGTAATATTATGTTAGCTACGCAATAATGCGACAGATTATTTCCAAATTCACCACCTAATGTTTTTACGTAAGTTCCAAAACACGTTAAAGCTAATTTCTTATTAATTTCTCTTAATTTAATGCCGAATTCTGTGGTTTGAAAGCAAGCAAGGCACATTCTAATAAATGAAAAATTATTTTTTTTCCTTTTGTAACTCAACCGGAGTAAATAAACCTTGCCATAACCTCAGGAGCCGCGTTCAGTACGCCCATGGTGTCGGTAAAGTGTCCCGTTATGCATTGTTATTACCTCGCAGTAGAAGGCGGAACGCAGTTAATTATTCCCCAATACACAAATGTTGATGGGAAGTTTTATTGGGTCCACCAGAAAAATCTGCCATCAACCTCAGTAGGACTCGAACGCACACCACTTAACTTTGGGCTCTCTTACCACCGACTCACGAAGCTATTGTTCGTGAAATTGCTTGAAAATCTTAAATGCGCGGTGTTATATAGGTATTGTTGGCTATTATTTGCATTTCAAAGCAATAGGCTAATGCTCAATATTAAGCTTAAGCACCTGTATGGCAGTTACGAAAACTTCGCATGCCAGCTGTTATAATAAGAACCAATGTAACATACATAAAATATATGGCATACACAAGTTCCGTTTAAAAAATATCGACATTATTACAAAATTTTGCTAGGGAACTGTAGAACTTGTATATAGAGCCGACCGGACGAGAACGATGCTGTGATTTACGCGATCTACGCCTCCAGGAGAATTTTTCTGGTGTAACTGATAGTAGCGTCGCCATAAGATTTAAGAAAAAATAAAAAGAAAACTGCCACCTGATAATATTCAGATCAACGATGTGAGGACACCGCGGAGTTCAATTGTAAGTCAGCACCTATATTAAAGATTCTCCTGGAAGAGTCATCTCGAGACTATAAGACACAAGTTCCTTAGACCAGAGGCTCAGACTCCTCATTTCAGGGATTGGGCACAACAACTAAAGTATGATTTTATAAAATCTGTCTGAGGCCGATTCTAACCTACGTCGTATTAAAATGGACAACAACGACGCTTACTCACCTTAAGAAGTTTTAGACCCTACAAAGCAAATTTCTAAGATAGGTCTCAGGTAATCAACCTACGTGAACATCTTCGTGAATTGACCAGAGGGACAATGGAAAGAGCTGAAAATTCAGCTAATCTCTTATTTGCGAGAGTAGTGGAAGGGCTCCGAGACCATGCTCCACCTAGAAGATGGATCATCAGGTTGCGTGCGTCTAAGTCTGGTTTCGATAAAAGTAGGGTTCTGGCAGCGATCTTGGATCGCTCCCGTATGCACACAAACTATTTTTTTGGTTGCTATCCGAATTGATTCTAACCAATTCTTAACATTTGAGAGTGATAAATTTGTTTCAAACACATGTCACCAACTTTTTTTTTGTTTTTTTTTTTATCTACTAAACTCTCCTCAGAAAAGGAAAAATCTTCTAATTTGTTTTTAGCTACCATCGATTAAATTAACAATTTTAGCCCATTAGTTATAACAACAAAGATGACTTTAATCAACGTATCGTGGATATAACCTGTTTTGCCGCTTGGAAAAATAGTCATTGACCTATTTGTTGCAGTTCACAAACTAAAATCAGCTTAAACTTGTTATTTGGGAATTAAATTTAATCAAGCGCATGTACTACGTCACTAAAAGCTTCTGTATTTCCATACTTATGTACGCACATGGATCTGCACATCCACGTATCAGATCACCAGCATTTCCGAAAAATAATTTACCTATAAAGGGACTGTTTGCATTACGAAGTGCTGCTGTATCGTAATCTGACATTAAACGAATGCTTATCGTATTTTTCCATCTAACCTATTGGATATCTATTAAAACGCGTATTATAGTATGGGATGGTAAGTGCATGGTGACATATCATTGATTTAATAACATTGTATAATCAGCAACTGTCAGGGGTTAGCATTTGAAAGAATTATTAGGCTATGATGTCCATAAATTTATATTAACGAATAAATGCTAGTATTATTATATATGAAATGTCAAATTGTCGTGTTGTTTAATAGATTGCGAAGAGTCTAATGCGAGAAGCATATATTACCCCTAAATACATACAGATTTCGAGGAAAAACAATTCGTAAAATAATCTTCGGTTATATTAAATAAATATAACCGAATATAATCTTTTAATATACAACGTGTTCTCCTAGTTCGTGGATGTAAGCTTCCTTTCCCGAGCAATTTAGAGTTGACATTTTCAAATAAGAATTACTCGAGGATAATGAAGTATACAGGTTGTTCAGTTTCCACGATGCAAGTTTCGTTTTCTAAATATTCCCTACACTTAGCGTAGCTTTTGAGATAATTTGACGGTTCTTCAACGGCTATCTTAAACGTCTTGCGCGTTAAAGCGATGATTCAAATTATATTCGATTGCGTATTTCTTACATGAAATTTTTTGAGTGTAGGCTTTCACGACCGTAATCCATAGTAGAAATGTCTTTCGGGTGATGTTTTTTTCGCTGAATCGAGTCGTTCGTTGTATGGTGACTCCGTAGTGCTAACTTCCACGTGTTGCTGATCTTGTATCTGTCTTCGCGATTGAAGTTGTTGGTGTTCTTCATTATTTCTATGGATTCGCGTATTATCCTCGGGTAGTAGTGGCTGGTCCTAGCCAATACCTTAACGTCGCTGTAGGTTATGCGGTGGTTTCCTTGTTGGTGCAGGTGTTCTGCTACTGCAGATTTTTCAATATGCCCAAGGCGTGCGTCTCTCTCGTGTTCTTTCACTCTGCACTGAATACTCCGTCCTGTTTGACCGATGTAGCTTTTTCCACATTGGCGTTTCAGTTCGTATATGCCTTTTGCTCGTAGTTTCGGTAACACGTCCTTGTTAGGAGGGAGTAGCTGGTCGATTTTGGTCACCGTGTTGAGTCGTGTGGTGATGTTTTTTCCCCTAGGGTTTTTTTTAGCCTGTCGGTGACTCCGGCTATGGAAGGTACGCGTATCCTGCTGGTTGTTGTTGGTCTTCGTCTTTTTTCTGCTCTCGTGGCTTCAAAAAGACGAAGACCAACAACAACCAACAGGATACGCATACCTTGGTTATGGATCAGCAAAGCGAAACAGAAATAGGATATACAACGAGGAGGAAGAGGCAACAACACCAGTCTTTAGAAATCTTCTGAAGAAGCTGACAGCATGGTCAGCGAAACGTCAAATAAAACATTAAGTACACGACATCACCCGAAAGACATTTCTACTATGAAATTTTTTTTCCGAAAGAGATCGAAAATTTGTTTATATTAGTTAGAGTCCATAAAATAGCCCTCGAAATCCTTAATTTTTTTCTAAATAAAACACAGCGTATATTTTCCCAAAATCTCACAGAGGTCTTGTAGAAATTTTGTTATAAACATTTATTTGTACCTGCTTTCTTTAGTAAGTTAAATACGAGATTGTGCAGATAAGTCTTTTGCCAAAACGCATAGAGTGCTGCAATGAAATGCTATATATTTTTGTTTTTTAAAGATATTGATTAAACATTTTAGTCTTAACACCTTTTCGAAGTGAGGGCCATTTTTCCTTGAATATGATTCCTTGTATTTTTTTAAACATTTACTAGCATTTCGCGCCCTGTATTGCCTTAATACGTTGATTCCCGCAACTTTAGTAAAGTTAAAGACCCGCAAAAGGCGCTTAAAGTCTAACGCTTGATCCAAAAAATGTTATTATATTCGCTATATTAATATAATTATTCATGTTAACACACATAGGTGCTTACACGCGTCGAGAACAACATAACTACATCTCAAACAGATCATTAACATTATTGTCTAAATAATCCAAGATACTCTAAAAAGCTTTGGAAATCAAATACGACTTCAAAGCTCTCTTCAATGCAGAAACAAGTAAACTCTCAACATTATCAGGAAATATATTAAAATACAACATCTCTGCTCTTGGTTAACCGAAGACATGTTGTTGCAACATCTAACAGGATAGTCTTATATATTCTTTTATATAAATCATAGTTTCTAATACATAAACTCTGGGGAGAGTTAATATCTTTAGAGATCTATATGCATCACGGCAATCCGCATCATAATCCAGGCCAACAAGAATTTTAACACATCTCTTAATTCTAAATACTCTCTAAGTGTGGCTTATATGACGCAAAGTAAATTGTGAAGATTATAATTCAGATTTGTTGATACTGAGTCTGTCGGCTAAGAACCAATCTTCAATTGAGTTTTGCGTAGCAGATCATTTTTGGGTGTAGCATCTTAAACGACCGATCAAAATTTACTGTTGTAGTTTCGTCAGCGAATAGAACAAAATCAGCAGGCGGGTCTCAATTTCTCAAGTTATTAATGTAAAGCAGAGCACACTTTTGAAAATTTCAACCATGTTGGACGCTCAGTTGTTGTTTAACAGTCGTTTGTGCCAGTCGAAGTCGCCTTCTGCACCATCATTTGCCACAGTGCTACAAGTCCAAAAATCCGAATTCTGTACCATCGACTGGGAGAGAGATATCGACTTTTTTTTTGCGATAACGGAAGCATTCTATGCATCATTACTTGTTAAGTTAAGGCAGAAACGGTGAAACAGGATGACGAGATCGTAACTGTAACTGTTACAAACGGATACCAGCAAATGTTAAGAGATTATCCAATTCTACACTTCTACAAAACGAGAATGCAATTGAAAACACAATTTTTATACAGGACGGAGCATCCTCGTGCATTTATCGATCAGTTGAAGACTTGTTAATTGCTATTACTCAAGACCGTGTTACAAGCAAGCATTTTAAAATTTCATGCCCATCAACATCGCCTGATCTGAACCCAGCAGCATTGAGGCTATTAACAAAGTGTAGTGTTTGGGATACGACCAAAAACGCTGGAAAAATTAAAAGACAGTATGAGACAGAGTATAACTTAGAGGAACAATTGGTGCTTTTATATTACTAAAATGGAGGTCATATTAAAAAGCTGTGGTAAATTTTCAGGAAATTTAGTTTATTAATTTTTGTTGTTACCTTAATTTATTGAAGTTGTATAATAAGTCCCTTACTTTACGATAACCTTGTATTATTAAAAAATTCACTACCTGTGGGTATATTTAATCACATTAATCGGTTGCGTAGGAGAGTAAACGTGAGCCGAATTATTGTTAAATTGTAAATTAAATACGTGAAAAAACAAAGAAAACAAATGCCACAAAAACATCACAAAACGTTGAAAAATAAGGAATATTAAAGCAAACAAACATCGATAAAACAGTTAATTGAATATTTTTATATTTTTATCGGTCGGTTTTGTTAGTATTTAGTTAGCGTTTTAAACGAGTTATCGTAAATTCTTATAAATAACGACCGCGAAAAGCGGCAAAGTATATCTAGTTTTATGAGTTAATACATTTATATGTTTAAAATAAATACATAATTCTCAAACGAATTGAAGTAAATTAATTATCTTATGTATTTTGTTAACGTAAAAGTACAGCAAGCTGTTATTATAGGTTGGACATATAGAAAGCGTATTTGCCACCAGTCTACGCAATGCATAGCTGTCGAATTATCTTTTAATCAAATGAATGAGGTTATTCAGAATTTATTGGTTACTATTCAAAAAGTGAATTTCCAAAATTAGTCCCGCTCAATACAACCACAAACATTAACAACAAATAATAAAAATTTAAATAAATTATGATCAATTCCTGATACTTCTCGTTTAAATAATCATAAATATTTAAGACGTTGCGACACGTTATCGCAACTCAATCAAAAATTAAGGAATAAATTGAAGCATCTTTGCAGTTGTGAGCGGTGTGCTTCTCTTACAGGATTATTTAAAGAATGTTTCTAAGCCTAGGGCTTGTTACTTGTTACTGTGTTATATACACATATTAAACTGTTATTCGTTCCTAATTTAATAAAAATATCATTATATATTTTAGGAATCAGAAGAAATCGACAAATTGAAGTTCATAAATAGAGGTTCCATTAAAAAATAAACTTTTGCGTCACTCTTTATGTATAGAGTCCCAGAAAACTACTATCGTTGCTATAGGCGTTATCCCGACAGTTTTAACAATGTTAAATATTTTTTTATTATTATTTTTAATTATTTAACCGTGTTAAATATAGAATCCGCAGAAAGAGCAATGTATATGACAGTAATTTAAAATTTCAAGATATTTCGCTATAAATGAAGTCTACCTTTCAAATTACACCTGCATAGGCTGCAAAAGTTAACAAGCGTCTTAAAACGGCTAAACCTATCTAATATAAAATGTCCATGAAAAGACATAACCGAGAATTATTTTTAATGTTGGTTACAACTACATTTGAGTGAAGTCTTGCTTAAATCATAAGATCAAAGATTGAAGCTTCAAATTACCTTTAACATATTTCACAGCAATGATGCTGAAGTTTCTGCTTAATCCTAAATGACTGATGTGGAAATGTAAGTTAATAAAATTAGCAGAATAAAGTATAAGAAGAATTGAGGAAAGAATTTAGTAAATGCTACTTCGGTGTCAATACAAATCCTGTGTGAGTTGGCTATATTAAAGGCAAGAAATGACAGGGTCAATTTTCTCTAAATTAAGTAATTTAAAAGTAGCTAAACGATTAGAATCTAGTTCATCTAAAACAAGTGAAGTAGCATGTGATAGCATAAGGTATACCTATACTCTATCTTCTATTTGTTCCGTAAAACATTTGTAACCTTTTTACCTCACATACCTTAATCATTCATTGTACCTATATTGTTTACTATTATAAATAGTTATAATAATTTTTAGCTCGCCTGAGGATGCGCTGATGAGCATGAAATCGTGGCATTGTTTAATTGAATAGAATTTTGTCATGAAGTTAAACCTTTTATTTCTTGCCTCTAAATCTATATTCGTCATCTCATGTTAAATGCGTTGACGAGGTGTTGAGGCGTTATCATAAATACTTTGGATTGCTTCGATAGGTTCTTGTATTGTATCCGGTGTACTTTTGTGTTTTTTAGATGTGAAAAAATAGAATAATCTAAAATAGTTAAATCGAGAGAATACGGAGAAAAATCTATTACACGATGATCAAAATATTCACGATATTTGTAGTTTTTTTATGATCTGTGGCATAGTCTTGTTAGAAATATCCATCCTGTAGTTCGTTATCATTCAAAAGGTTGCAATAAGTTATTACGATATTTTCCTGGGTTTCCAGTTTCATTAAAGAATAATAGATCAATATTTTTCTCCGTGAAGCAGCTATCCAAATACTAATCTTTTCAGAATTAGAAAGAAATCAGGCTTCTATATTATGAGATAAGGGGTTTCACTGGACTGTATACGTAAATTTCTTTGTCAATAAAACCATTAAGGAATTAAGGATTAAGGAACCAAGCTTCATCTGAGAAGAAAAATTTGTCAAGGATGTTATCATCATTCAATTTTCAAAGCAATTGCAGTATTGCACTCTCGTCATGTGATCGATCGACTTGAGTTCTTGCACAACACGAATTTTATATGGACATTTTTCAGTATCTTTTCTAACTGCAGTTAGGTAATAAATACGCCTCCCCACATCCGCAATAGTTTCAGCAATTCTATTCTTGAGTCTGCCACTACCTAGCCTTAGGTACCAATTTCAGGAAATCTAGCAATGCCGTGAACAATTTGTTGATATAAATCAAGATATGACATTGCAAGATGTGGAAACTGACATACATTGTTGCATAATATATAATAAAACCATTTCACTCTGCATTGCTTTTGTTCATTACGAAAATTGCTTTTAGCAATAAATTTTTGGTGATTTGTAGTAAATATGTTCTAAAAATTAGAAGATACATCAGTAAACATTAAATCGTTAAGCTTGTTAATGAATACCAAACGTAATTTGAAATTTTAGTCATGGATTTAACCAACAAAAAATAACCAAAGTGAAAAAGACGTGGCAATCTTAACTACGTTTGTTTTTATCACCTTTTTATTATTTTTTTATTATTTATTATTATTATTACTTTATTATTTACCTTGATCATACGAACGCATTATTGATAAATTCATACCGTATCGTATGCATAAACTGCATTCAATAAAATAAACAGATTAGTATACAAAATGCGTATAAAATGCATTTAATAGCGAATAAAAGGAATGCATAATACTCAAATATTAGCACTTTTGTTATCTAACTAAATAATATCGATACGCAAAATGTTTATTTAATTTCGATATTGCTATTTAATTCCAGGCAAACATACTTCACATATATACGTATAACAGCTAATAACTAATGAAGCAAAAGTATGTCATATCATTATATTGTTGATTCTTTCCCTTAGATTTTGATATCGTCGAAGGCTATATCCAGAATGAAAAATGGTTGGAATACGTTGAAACAGAATTAAACGAATTCAATAGACTAGCTGCCCAATTAACTTGGGATTTATCAATTGCCCCCAACGATAAAACCGCCGGTCAAGCTATGGCGTTGGGCATCGCTAAGCATAAATGGAAGAATGACGTTTGTGATTCAAGACCCACAAACAGTATTCTTTCGCCTCTTCAGGAAAGGAAGCTATATTTGCTTTGCAGAGGACCGAAATTCTCAAGTCAATTGATCCAGTAAGTATAAGCGTGTTATTGTTGGAGTTAAATTGGATTAAATGTTGATTTCTGAAAAACAAGAGACGAATATATGTAAAGTACTTACCATTTCCACCTGAGAAGGTGAGATACATCAATATTTTATGGAATACCTCACAAATTTTGGTTTGCAAAGAAGTGTTTCGACGAATTAGTGATTTTAGCAAAAAATTTATTCTCTGTTTTAGTAATTTTGTGTTATTTCAGTTATACTAAACTCGCCGTAGCAACATTTTCTATTCTAGAAAGCAATTTAGCCCAAAACCTAAACTATATTTAAAAATAAGTAATTTCTTCAAATATTGTTCATTTCTTTGAAAATTTATGGGCAGGAACAATTTTTGGATATTTGTTGAATAATAATTTATTATCAACATTTTGATTTTGCTGATATTTTTCGAGTTATTGACAAAATTTACCATCTGAAACAAACTTTCTCAATATCGCATTCCTAGCTTTACCTATTTGATCTTTATCAATATTGTTAACGGCCCAACGAAGTGCTATAATTATAGGAGCCTCGGTTTGGTAATCGTTTCAGCCAGTCGATGTAAGTGTTTTTGTAAAAATTGAAAAAATCGAATTTAAACTCTTGCATTTGAAAGACGCCTACGAAATTTAAAAACGATATGGACACTATTTACAGCGACCCTGCACCGTCGTTTGTCACTGTGAAATTTCGGGCAGATGAATTTAAAAACTGCATCGGCAGAGGCTATGAGCGTAAAAGCGCATGAAGATGAAACTTGGATAGATCAGCACCCTGCTGAAGCCAAGGCACAGTGAACTGCGAAGAGTGAATCGGCTCCGGAAAAGGCGAAGGATGTTCTATCGGCTGGGCAAGTGATGGCGATTTTTTTAGGATAGTCATGGAGTTGCGTTAATCGACTATCTTGGAAAAAGAATATCGCAGCACACTACTCATTACTTAACCAGCTGAAAGCAGAAATGATGCAGAATTTTGTTTGAAAAATATCATCTACAGTTTGAGGAGGTTTATCAATTGTCCTCCATTCACCTGATAAGCATACTGTAGGAAATGGCCTTATTCCCGCTTTTTTTGTTCGGGATTGTACGTAAGTTCCAGCTTTCCTTCCATAAGCTCGTTTATCAATCAGCTTTCCATTCACCAGCAGGATCAATCAATTGTTAATAATTTATGCTCTTTTATACATTTTGTTTCTGATGTGTTGGACGAACACAGTATCAAGTTGATACAATATACTTGGACTTCACCAAGCATTTGTCATTGTTTACCATGACTAAGTTTTGGTATTTATTCAGATCTGATTGAGGCATTTATCCTAGCGAACTAATTATATTGAGTACCTTGGTTTTACATATATCGTGAACTGGGGTACCTCAAAGTTTCGCTTTAAGACCGTCTTCTAATCTTTGTTAACGACATAACCAACTGTATATCATCCTCGCTGCTTGTGTGAATTGTTTCAGAACGACTTAAATGCTCTCAAGAAATGGAGCTTAGATATGTGATTTTTCAATACAAACAAATTTACATGTATAGGACAAATATACAAAAAATTGCTGGAATTTCTTACTATAAATACAAAATATTTAGGTAATAATTTTTTAATGCATTGATTAGATCTAAGCCTGAATTTTGTTTTGTAGTCTGGAATCCAGGATATGCTAAATATGGCGAAATGAAAGTTCAAAGAAATTTTTTTAAAAAGGCTGTTTTATCGTACTCATTTTATTTTTTTGCCTCATAATTACCGCAGACATAATAATCGCAGAGTTATTTCGCAAATTTTGCTTGATACAAGTTGATCAACAACATGCTCCTTGATGCGGAATTATTAAAGCTTTTGGGATTTTACCTTCTTCGTCTGAGTGTTTGGCATCTTCTCCTATTTTCCACAGGACGTCACTCTTCTTCCCCTATCCTTTCTAAAGAAATCTAAAAAAAAGAAAGAAAGCCCGGAAGCAAAAGCAACATCAAATGTATCAAAGTTAACAATAGAAGAAAATGAACTTCTCCATGAACTTCTTCATATTTGCGTTATTACCAGTATGGAGTAACGGGGCCTTCGTCAATATATAACCCGAGATCTGGGAGTCCAAAAAATCTTAACTTGTCTGGCCGATAGTCGCAGAACCCAAAACAGTGTGTGTGTAGACAATTGATCTTGTTCCAAATTAGCCTCTTTAGGAACAACGCGCTCACTGATTCTCTACACATATACAAAGCGTCGAATAAATGGCACTGCAAGAGCAATAGATATTCGATGTTCGCAGAGTGGACACCACACAGCACACGCGTATTCAAGTTTACTACGAACAAATTAAAGAATTCGTAAAGTTCTTAGACATGCGCACGATAAAGACTTCAGAGCTTTAGAGTACATCTCAAATATGTGAGTAGCAAAGCTGGTTATCAAAGGTTACTAATTGTTATCGAACAATACCAGTTTTCTAGCGTATGAAAACAACAAAACAACACTATACTTGTCTACATTCAATTTGACTTGAATGGAAACAAACCAACGCACCATTGTATTTAATCTTTCTTGAAGAGAGAAGCAATCATGTGTTGGATAAGCATGGACAATTGACCATAAAATTCTTTTGTCTATGTTATCCTCCTCTGGATTTGTCTCATCTGTCATAGAACATTTGACTTTTCATCTAAAGAATTTATTTTTACCTCTGGTGTATCTCAGGGATCAAATTTTGGGCCCTCTGCTCTTCATCTTGTTCGTTAATGATTTATTACATCAGATTGACTGGTTTATTTAGATATGCTGATGAAATAAAAATGTATTGCGACGTTTCTGAAATTGCTGATTAACATCTTTTCATACCTGAGAGCATGTAGTTCCATGTACCTCGGTCAAATTACATATGCAAAAACCAACATTATGAAGCAAGCACCTTCCTACTTATTTGCAAGATTAGCGGTTAAATTTGATAATTTCATTCAATGAGTTATTTATTGTAATTTTTTTTTGTAATTAATTAGTTACTTTTAAATTTGCGAATTAGAGTGAACTGTTTTGTATCTTTGTTATTTGCTTTAATTTAGTGTATATTCGCATAATCATTTATGTCATTAGTGCTTATATAATTCATGTATATAATTATGTATATGTATATATTATTAGGCATTGTCTGTTGGGTAAAACTAATGAATAAATATATAAAATAAATAAATAAATTAGAGCAAAACAAATTCTAAGAGACATTTTATTGCGAGTAAAAACTTCTTGGCACATAAACTTACTATTAAAAGACATTTCAAGTTGAAATATGATGTCTGAAAATATTAAAGGTAGGTTTTTCCATAGGTGGATGATTGTTCTTGAATATTTCATTTTATACTGGTGTCAACAGACCATAAAACCTTCTCCAATTTTACCTAGAGAAAATGGAAAATATGGAAAAAATATCTTCATTTACAATATATTTTTCGAGTAACTTAAAAGAGAAGACGCTTTTTAAAATATCTTATTTTTCCTTCGTAAACATTACTTTCGCAAATATATAAACGTTAAATCAGAACCAACGCATAAACACTTAATGTTAGTACGCGCTCGAAGAAGGCTGAATAAGAACATCAATCTTTACAATCCAATTTTAAATTGCGACTCACAAACATATGTATCTACATAAATCCTCTTGAATATTTTTTAGGTCTTATTTAGAGACGGTAGGAAAAATGGCCCAAACGTATAACTCCGAAATATGTTTACCGATCTCCTATCCCAGCCCCTTGCAATCTCTCAGCTATTCCGACCAGAATATCACAACATACCCTTCACCCGGCGATTGCCTTCGCGGAGAACCAGATCTTGAACGTTTGATGAAGCGATCGGATCTAAACGTGGATCAATTGAAATGGACATGGAAGACGTGGCATAATTTCGTGGGCCCTCCAATAAAGAAGAATTTTTTTAAATTAGTGCAAGTTGAAAATAAAGCTGCAAGGAATAATGGTAAATACCATATCTCCAGTTCATCGACTTGTAGAAATTTAAAATAATAGGCTTTAATGTATTTTAATTTCAAGGTTATGATGATATGGGTCAAATTTGGAGGGAAGAATTGGAAATTGATGACTTGGAAGATGCTGTGTTTGATTTGTATGCGGAAGTTGAACCGCTCTACGAAATGCTGCATGCCGTTGTTAGACATAAGTTGCTTATGAAATACGGGCCCTTGGTGATTGATCCAGTTGGGCCAATACCTGTGCATGTTTTAGGTAAAATGTTAATTTTACTTCAAATTTCATTGTTAAAATGGACGCTGATATTTCATAAAATTGAATGAATTATAAATAATGCATTATTTGAATATTATCATTGGAACTATTTGATACGAAGATTATTTCAAATAGGAGCTTCAAAGAAATTCTTTAAAGAACCCATCAGCTTTACAATATTTTCCTAGGGTAGCAATTTCCCTTTGCTGCGTCTTCAGCTGTTCATGTATAAGTTTTCCTTTTGTTTTGCCCTTTCCAAAAGAAAGATTCCTATCTTTCTGAAAAAGTGAATGTGAAAAAGTTTTAAAGCAAGTCCTTTGTTGTTAACAACGTCGTAGTTGCCACAAAAACCTGATACCATGAGAGCTATCTACCTTTAAGTAATCTCCAATGTCTTCCATTGTTAGCTTTCTAATATTTTCCAATAAAATGTAATATATCAAAATCAGAAATTTGTAGAGGTTATAAACAAGATGGGCTGTTTTCATTAAGTTTAGAACCATTCAACTTGAATTACTAAGACATTAAACAGAAAAAGTGAAAGCTAACTACCATTAAATTTTCTGCACCTTCCAAAATCGATCTAATTTAGACCTAAATCCTAATTGCATATATTTGTTTCTTTCTCTCGTATTAGGTAATATGTGGGGACAAGATTGGTCAACATTGATAGATCTATTTGTACCATCCGATGATAGGGTGGACTTAGATGAGAGACTGCAAAGTAAAAACTGGACCGTCTACGATATGGTGGGTGTATAATTTTGATATCCTCGTATTCCTTGTTTTATTGTTTAATTATTACTTTTAATTAATCAGGTTTCACAAGCTGAAGATGTATACATGTCTTTTGGCTTACCGCCTATGACCAAAAAGTTTTGGAAGAATTCCATTTTCGAGAAAACTGATAATTTATCGCTATGTCATGGAAGTGCGGCTAACTTATTTTCATACAACGATTACAGGTACTTTTTGAAATATGCCTAATTCCGTTATTTTTTTTTTTTTACATTTTTAGAATTATAATGTGTGCTAAAATCGATATGGAGAACTTCTACGTTGTTCACCATGAACTTGGGCATATCCAGTACTTTATGGCATATCAAAATCAATCTGCTATATTTCAAGTAATTTTGAGCTACGATTTAGGAAATGTGTTTTAAATGTATTTGTTCGTAGGATGGAGCAAATTCAGCGATTCACGAGAGCATTGGCGATGCAGTTATGAACGCAGTAATGGCTCCACAGCATCTACATAGATTAGGGCTTATATCCGATGAAGAATTATTCAGCAATAATTTCGATCAATTTCTCCTCCTGAAACAGGCGCTAACTAAACTACCAGAACTTCCGTTTGCCTTGGTAATGGACAAGTATAGGTGGGATATATTCAAAGGAAAAATTACCAAAGATAAGTTAAATACTGTTTATTGGAAGATGAGCGAAGTTATTCGAGGAATCACGGCTCCAGAACAAAGGGGCGAGGAGTTCTTCGATGTCGCTGGAAAATTTCATGTTTCTGATAACTCTCCCTACATAAGGTAAGCATTTTTCATTATTACTCTATAAAAATATAGTTGTAAGAATATTTCATTTTATTAAATCTGATTGGAACTTTGGCAAAGATGCAGGTTCAATATAGATCTGTCCATCGTGTTGCTTTACTATATTCATATTACCTCCTTCTAATTGTTTGTCCATCTGTGAAGACTCGTCCAAATGAAGTCTCATGAAGAAGTAATCTTATGTAGGCTTACTCCATCGTAGAATCTCCGTTGAAGAAAAAAAATTATGGAGTTTTAAATACTCTCCTCATAGAACGGAGAGACAATTTTTCTCCAAATTTTCTAATTTTCTTCTAACAATTTTATCACTCTTTTTCTAGACTTGAAACAAGCCATCAGTTTGAATCTGCCATATAAATTTGCTGCCCCTGTTGCACATTCAGAATATCTTATTTTTAAATACCAACAATTTAAGAGATACAATGCTTACTTATTTAAAATTTTGTCAAGCTCTGGTTGGGTTTCTTCTTTAAACATTTGCGTCTAAAGCTTATATTTAACAAGAAAGTATTTTGCCCCAAGCTTACGGTTTAAAGGTGTTGTAAGCTTTTAACCAAATGGAAGGAATAAATGTTATAAAACTACCAAGAAGAATTCAACTAAATTATATTGGTCGCTTCAAAGGAAAAAGCATTTGGTTATGCAGAGATGATAACATCTGTACGTATAAATACGGAATGTAAATAAACTAAAGCTCGTCGTCTTTGCCACAACACAACTAAAATTAAATGTTTCGATAGCCAAGATATCATCTTCATGTGTCCCAGTTAGTGTGTGTGTATGGTAAGTGTGAAGTATTTCAATGTTCCAGTTGTAGAATGTTTGAGTAGATGTGTTAAATACTGAACTAATTGCTTTTGAACGTCAAATGCTAAGAACAAAATATTTTACTATCTTCCTTCTAACCTCCAAGCAACACCACAGATGATAATTTAAATTATTTAACATATTGAGTCAAGAATTTTAATTTCGTTGTACACCATAAAGTTTACATGGTTCTAGTGAGAAAAATCTGATCCAATAGGCTCTACATACCAAGAATCGTTGACCAGTAATAAACAAACCAGACTAGATCAACATTGATAAAAACAAACATACGCTATCCGTGGTTAAACATCATTATTTGAATGTTGCTGATGCCTTTCAGACTTACGGGCACATATATGAGGCTAATTCGAGAAAAAAACTCCGTTTGCTGATCAATGACACACAGTATTTACTGAAATTTTATTATTTTATTTGAGGCATTTGTTATAAGGTTTAGCAAGTTTTAAAATGCATTCTTAAAAAAAACTGCTGTCTGGGATTGAAGCCACTCTATAACTGCATACGGAGTATCGTCGTCGAAGTTGTACGACTTAAGCCACTGTTACATGCGTCTGAAGAGGTGGTAATTATTGGGTGATAAATCTTTAAAAACATCCCGACGGAATTGCCGCAAACGTTCTTGGACGCGTGTAGCATTGTGCGATGGAACAGCATGCCCTGACGCCTGCTCTGGATGGTTCATTTGAGTTTTCGTAATGTTTTTCAGTAGACTTCCGAACTGATGGTTAAACCACTCCTTTGGCTTCCCAGAATACTGTTGCCATAAGCACGTTCTACCCAAGTTTAATCGCCGGTCATAATTCTATTAACAAATTGTTCTCCTTTATAACGCAAGAGAAAGTCCAAAGCAGAACCCATTCGGTGTATTTTGTGCTCCTTAGTACGAGGTTTTGGTATCTCACGAGCACAAAGTGATATTCCAACTTTTCTGTCACAATCTCCTAGAACGCAGTCTGAGAAATTTCGGGACGTCCACTTTTTGATTGTTGTTGATCGTTCACGTAAGTTCGTTCATCTTTAAACATGTCACACCATTGACGTACGACATCTTCATTCATCACGATACACAGCTGCAGATGCTGAAAGATTTTTTGCGTACAGAGATCGTATCACCGCAGGCCCTTGACATTTGCCGAGATCATTTCCAACTGTTGCAATGAATGAGTCAACAGCAACACAATCTTCTAATTTCATTCCTGAACACCTGCTCATGTCGAAACATGTTTATTCATTTTAACACTATTTGAAATATCCACATTAATTTTGTATTTGTGTTTCATAAGTGTTTATGTTTTCTCTTCAACTTTTAACTACTCACAGCACATTACACAACGCTCCATTGTAAAGAAATTTCACATAGACTAAATCCACAGTTCTACCAGCTTGAATTTCTTAATTTGTGATATTCCATTTTCATAAAAGTAAACTTCAAATTTGTCGCTGCATTTATTTTCACGTTGTATTTTTAGTTAATTATAAAGTTTATTGAATTCTTCCTGTATGAATCGTATCGAACGGTTAGCATATTTTGTTTCTAATGGACACGGGACACGGAATCATTCCCACGCGGGATGTTTGGTTTTTAATTATGAGTAAAAGTCGGACTGTGCCTTCTTCTCGAATAAGCAAGTGAAACTGAAGGCCCTGTGTCATGGTGTTGTTGCTTGTTAAGATCTCCTACCAGAAGTTGCCCTATTGAATTTGACAAAATTCTATCAAGGTCTTCTGTAATCTAATGCTTCACCCAACAACAATACAATACAAAACTGATCAATTTTAAAATATTCTCCATGAACTTCTAGCAAATAACGATCCATATTTACATGTTGAACATTTTCTGTAAGTGGCAATATAACGTACAAGCTCTCAAATTCTATTGTAGATGCACGTGCATAAGCTTTAAATTTTCAGAACAATGATATTAAATTTTTATTAAAATGAAACAGTAAATATAATAATAACGAGACTATGGCTTATCCATGCATTTACGATGTACCTAAATTCGAATCAAATTTATTTGTCACATCTTCGTGTGATATGTCGACAGGTATTTTTTGAGCAATATCCTGCAAATGGAAATCTACAAAGGACTCTGCGAGATCTCTTTGTATGGTGGATACCGCCCCAAGGCGACCAATTACAGAGAGCTCCATGTACTGCCTTTACACCGCTGCGATATATACGGCTCGAAAAAATGCGGCAAATACTTGCGGTAAATATCTGCTCTTGATTGTATCTTTTTTTCTTCGTGTGTTCGTTTCAATTTGTAGATATACTTGAAAGTAGATAAAATGAAGACATTTTTAAGGGGCATGAAATGTATCTACGTAAAACGTATTAAAAAAGAAATCTCTATGAATATACGAGAGAGGGGTTTATCTATTTCGATATCTAGCAAGAAGGCATCTGTGGATTGAGATTTTATTTATTTTTTTTTGTAAATTACCATAATTCACAAGAAAATATGTAAGTTTTGTTTTAAGAACAAAGGAAAGTATTACGTTTTCATCGGCTCCAACAAAGATATGACATAAATTCATTCAATTGTGTAATTTTAAAAACATTGTAAAAGAGGAAACAAAAATCAAGATAACTCACAATCAATTGGTTTTAGAGATAAGGAACCTTAATACAAATCACTTCGTAACAATCTATGGGAATCACAAAAGCAATAAAAAGTCATTCCATTAAAAATATCAAAGTTGGTTACGATTTCCGGTATAACCGGAACTAACACGCGTCCAAAAATAATTTATTGTAGTAGAGCAAATGCACTTATTATCTGCCACAAATTTTCAGAACTGCGAAAATTTTTTAATGAACAGGTTGCGTGGAAAATTTTGTATAGCGGGACATATTGCACACCTTGGTGTTTTATTTTTTTGTATTAAAAAATTTTATCAACTGTTAAAAATAATTCAGAAACTATTCTGAAGGAAGTAACCAAGGAAATGAACTCAAAAAGTAAAACAACTGGAGGAGTCTTTTAAGAGAAGGATCTGCGATATTACCTTAAAAAGAAGAAAACGGAATTTAAAGGCAAAGTTTCAATCAAAGTACTTGCATTCATTTTGATGTAATTGGAAGCAATAAACTGGAGTCTTAATTTGCTATTTTGTTTTAGAAAGAATGTCAATACGTACAGCGTATTTCATTACTTGTTAGATGATTTAATAATGTTTACAGTTTATGAACACGCTGTATAACATTTAGTAACGATAACAATAAGGCTCAGAAAATATTTTAAATCAATAGGAATAGCTAGTTGACCTACCTATTCCAAAATTTCCCTTCATTATAACATAATTAAAACTTCTAACTAGCGAGTTTCGTGAAATTCTAAACAGTCTTCTTCAACAGGGTGAGAAATCAAAATTGCCACATTTAACCAATCTGTCCCCGAATATGGGGAAAGATTGGACTGCATATGGACGTAAGGTTAAGAATACAGACCCAGCGATTTAATGACAGAAACCTTTGTAATATTTCTGAAATATAAAAGTAGAAAATCTTGTCGAGAGTTATTGAAAGGTCTGTGTTAAAATACAACAATTTTTGAATCTACGACGCTCGTCTTTCACTGGTTTTAGAAGAATCGAAAGCACCTATGGAAACGTCACGAATGAAAGTTTCTAATCTGTAGATTGGAAACGATTGGACAGATGAAGCTCTTTACAAAAGCTTACCAGGCAATTCCTCATAGGGTGAATACATGCTTGTTTACAATTATAAAGTGATCTCCTACAGCATCTGCGATATATTTAATAAGGCTTTCGCCAATCTTTTCATCTTCCTCCTGTTCACGAAAAGAATCATGCATATAGAATTTTTTGTAATTCTTCATTTGATGAATCTTCTTCCAAAGTTTCCTTCTTTTATTGAATTCTTTTTGCCCTCTTCATTTCCTCCTTTTCTTCAAACGAAACCAGTAGCGTAAACGTAGAATTTACTGGTGTAGGGGACCCACTTGTAGAAGTAAACAAATTTACTGGAGAAGGTGTAGCAGTAGGGTCTACAGCAGTCCCGAAGAAATACTGTGGCCAAAAAGGACCGAGGAAGCATCTAAACGGAAGAGGAGAGAAAATATTTCTACCAAATATACCGCAGTTCCGAAATACCGACTTTTAGGCGTTGTGACTCGATCCCAAGCTCTGCGTCAGGGCTCAGGAGGGGCAGAGAGAGAGAGTTTTATTTGGATGGGTTAATATCCAAGAGTAGGCCGCTTCATTGGAATATTTTTTAAACGAGACAAAACGTGGCGGTCTGGAGGTTGAAAGCAATTGGAGGTGTGTGGCGGAAAATTAAGGATTGTTTCGGCAAAAATGAACTCCTTCGAGATTAAGGTCAGAATCATGATTGTTCATCATTAGCAAAACAGGATGTTCCTTGTTATACTCCGTATTGTATTTAAAAATGTTTAAAATAAATAATCAGTGTAATATTTAGAAATATACTTAACAAATTTAAATACAAACTTTTTTACTATTTTAAACATCTTTATCTGAATTATAGTAACTCTTGCATGATGATGAACAATTTTGAAGCTCGAAACCGGTAGCTTATTTCATTAAAGAATTTTGTGAGATAGGACGTTTTGTTTCAATATATCACGATAATATGAAGTTGTCTTCCAACCAGATTTATGGTCAACCAGGCGATGTACTGGCTATCGTTCGCTGTTTCTCACAGCGGACACGAGAAAATACGGACGAATTGCCATTGCCACAGATCATGCTAATTTCTGTCACCGATTCTCTTCACTCTCTCGAACTTGCTGTCTAAACTCTTCTATCCAAGTACTTTTTCCTCTGAAGGAACTAGGGTGGCCCTTCTTTCATCCAATTTCGCAGTTTCGCATTATGTCTTCCAATTTGTCAACGAATTCGCCTACCATCGCTTTGTTCAGTGCTCACATTTGCACCAGACATTGTCTCAGGTTCTCGTATAGACAACGTGGGATACCTCATCATCACGAGACTTAAGCAAACAAATTCGTCGCATTAATCCTTGTAACACTTACTATCTTTGGGTCTTACATTATTACAGATGTGTATCTACTCGGTTTAATACACTACACAGCTTTTGTAGCAAAATGAAAATAAAATTCCTCACTTGGATGGATTTAGAATGAAAATTTTCTATGATCGAAAGTCCCTATCATAATTTTAATTAAATGTTGTGAACCGAATTAGGGGTCAATGTCAAATGAACTAAGACTAATTTCAAATGGTTTTAAGCACCTATTTAAAATTGTTTTGAATTAATTCTAAATTTGTTTACTCTCCAGCGTACATCCACATTGTTTTACCTGCTAGATACCTACTGTTATAATTATTTGATTTTGTCAAGAAATTAATTTCAATTAAAGAAGTGATACTACATATTTCTAACTAACACGTTGTTATCGATAGTTTTATTTGCATTAATAAAAAAAATTATTAATATAATAATAAAATATACTCAGTTGTTATACAGCAATAATAACAACTAATTATAGCCGTCAACGTCAAATGGACATTACTTTTACCATTTTTACTTTTCTTATCGAGCATTTTCTAAAAATTTCTAATGCCTTTATATAAGCAAATAATATTTTGTTACCTGCTTGTTAGCTTATTCATTATAATTTTCACATGCATCTGCCTGTGCTTTCTTCTTTTCTAGGATGATGATGGAGAAAGGGGCCAGCATAACATGGTCGGAAGCTCTAAGGATCATTACCGGTGAAGATGGTATTACCACCAGACCTTTGTTGGAATACTATAAGCCTATATATCGCTGGCTCGAAAATTATATCAAATTATATAAAATACCTGTTGGTTGGTAAATAAATATCTATATACACAGAAAATCATCTTTTTTCTCTTTTTGTCTTTATTATATAATATATAAAAAAAGTTTTAAGTTTGTGATACATATACCTACATCAATTCTTAAGTGCGAGAATATCAAATAGCAACGACCTAGATTCTGGATTTCCTACTTTTTACAGGGATAGTTTTCTTAAAAAAGATAACAATTAGATTAAACATATGAACAAAAATTTAGGAAAAGATTGTTTAAGTATGGGATTTGTTATTGACTTTGTATTAATTATTATTTTTAATTTCACAAATATCAAATCTCAGATTGCATAAAGTTTGATTTTAATTAATGGGGTGGCTGGCTTTTTTTAAATATTTGGCATAAAATTGCTCCGCAGAATTTTTAAATCATCTCGTTCAAAAACATTTAGCCTTCTGTTTCTTTCTTATTTTCCTTGGTAAGTTATATCATGGAATCCATCGATTTCCTTTAAAATTTCATCGGCCCAAAAGGGATTAATGCCAACTTCTTTGGAAGCCACTGAGTTAGACTCTCAAAACTCTTATTTGAAATAGAACAAACATGTGAATCAATTTCTTCCTAAATTAAATAATCTTGAATGGAAGTCGGGGTATTTGTTGTCCTAAATTGGCTTAGTTAGTCTGCAGTATTAAAAATTAAATCTAAAAGTTAAGGTATTAATTTTAAATTAAAAACCCATAAGTTGGCAAAACTATTCCCAAAAAAGAAAAAGTTTCATTAGTGTTATGGAAGCACATCGAAACGATATATAAGTACGTCTTGGTATGCTAAACTCTAATAATTTTGTAAGGGTAGAAGCGATCTTCTAATAGTTCTATTTTAAATGTTTCTAACATAAAATAAATATTTATTCTATCGGAAGCTATGAAGTCAAAATTATAGAAATCGAGAAAAGGCAATTATTTAGCGAAATGTGATTATTTTACTCTTAACTATAATCATTAAACAGAACTCAAATTTCACACTGTTAACATGACAAATAGAATAGATAGATGAAATGGAAATAAGCAAGTGTTTTTGTAAACCAATTAATAAAGTCGATTGGAAAAATTGATTGTTTTAGCAAATATTAAAACAAACTGTTTCACAGAAGAATTAAAAGTATTTAAACGTTTTATCAAAAGGTATATTAACGCGTTTGGCAATTTTAAACATATCTACAACAACTTTTTTCACAATAGGCTGCCTTTTTAAATATAAATTTTTTCTTTGAAAAATTTCATTTTATGGGGTTTAGCGGATCCCACATGTCTATAGAAAGGAAATGGACTAATGTTTACTGTTGACATCTTAAGAAACAAATCTGGCGCATGGTTTGTTTGATAAGGAGCAGCGACGCATACGGGTCGGTGTTCCACAGTGCTGTGTTCTTAGGCTGATCTTTTTTAAATCTTTATCAACGATTTTCCGAATTGCCTTGGAACGCTGTGCAGTGACAATTTTGTATGCAGATGATAATGACTAGTAAAAATTCACATGAATTACTTCTAACTGCTAATGAAGTATTTATCAATACGGAAACATGAATAAAGGCTAACAAAAAACTAAATGTATACTAAATAGCTTAAAATATAACATAGCTGAGATGTATATCTTTAAACAATAACCTCATCAACTTAACAAACTCGGCCAAAATCCTTGGTGTAACTACTGATGAGGCTTTAAATTGGAACTCAGATGTTTACAATGTCTCAAAAATATGTTTCACCCTGTATCAGTTAAGAACTCTCAGAATATTGTATAATCTGAAATGAAAAGAATCTTGTAAAGAAAATTTTGAATCCAATGGTTTGCTACCATTTTACTTTACATATGTTTTGTTTTGTTTGGAAATTTAAAGCCAGTTTCACATACAGCATTGTCAGGAGAACATGCTACCACCTCTCCGTATTGCAAAAAAGCGCATATTATTTAGGTTGTAAATTATTAGATCAGTTGCTATTCGATCTCATTCTTATGGGACATCTTCAGGACCGCTTCTGGACAACTGACCATTAGTCAGAAAGTTGGATAAAGGTTTACTCATAAAGCCCTGTAGCTTCACCACCCAACCTTTGATTGGCCATAGAGTAACGGGTGTGGCTGACGTATTCCAGTTGGGGAATTCATGGGGAACTCACCTTAATGTCAGGAGCTCCTTTACCTGGACGATAAGACCTGGAGTTAGCCGTCGTGGTTTGACTCAATCCTAGGTTTCAGGGTTATGAACATCTCGGCAGGCATGAATCCCCGTTGTATAGGTTTATATCACGCGCAGGCCGATTGTACTCACGGTCGGTTTCATTTCTTCAGTGGTTGGCGACCTAGGCCATGAGGGGCTGATAGTTGTCGCCTTGCTTAAATCTCGGCATGCAAAATGTGAGGTAGGTTCTGAGAGATCGATACCAACCATTACCCATCAAACGTTAAGAAGGGAACTTTTCTATATTTGGGAATAATCCTCTTAAAATTTTCTTTAAAATTTTAGTTGAAATTTGTTTGTTACTAAAGATGTACCAACTCTATTTGAAAAATAAACTATTGTTTAGAGTTGACTTTATCTTCTGTGGACCAAACTAGTGTATTAATCGCTCGTTACCTTTTTTTTCTTTTAAAAGAAATTATATTCTTGCCAACCCACTTTTTAGAATTACAGGTGATCCGCTTTATGTCGATTAAAATGTTTTTTGGGTTAATTTGTTGATGTAAAAAAAATACTATCAATACACTATTAATAGTATAAAAAACGCAATTTACGGAACCTTAGGAACTTCTACGCGGCAGAGCGTATCTATTATGTAAGAATTTTGTTCGACTTTCACTTTATTTTGAATTTTTAACTTTACTTACCTAAATAATCTTCAACCTTTCCATGTTGAACACTACCTTTTTAATTTGAACCAAGAATAGATTCCATTAACCAGTGCTCATCCAAGTAATGAAACACAACTATTGATTAATAAATTTAAAATTTTATTATTTAATCAGTGGGGGGAGGGGAACATTCCTTCGCTTAAATTTATGTATATTATGTATATAAATATATGTATAACCTTTATAACTATTAGAAAAAAAATTAAAATCTTCCTTAATAAATAACAGGCACAGAGTCTTCATAATGACCGCACAATTTCCAATTAGAATTTTGATTATCATGTTAGGCACTAGAGAATACATATCATTTCACTTATATTCACCGCGACTAAAATTTAATGCAACATATTTTACGTGGTAATTATTATTCTACGAGAAAAGATGAGATTATTAATGAAAATATTTGGCACTACATGGAAATCATTTTCTAAAAAAGGGGAATTAAAGAACAAAGTATTAAAAAAATGAAAGGTAGAGAGAGAGAGGTTAGCACCAGATTATTTAAAAATTGTCAAAAATGCACGAATTTAAAATTTTCGTTTTGTCAGTATTGATGTGGCAGCATTCAATTGTGCATTTATGCCTTGTGCATTATAACTATTATTACACTAAAGCTACTTTTGAATATTAATGAACGAATATGTTTGACGCGAATTTCCTTGTTAGTAGATAAAAACCAATTTTGATTTACGATTTTATAAAATTCACATCAAACATATTCAGCAAAATTTGATCATATAAAAGCGATTCGTTTTAAGATATTGATATGACACTGTATGCAATAATCAAGTGTATAGTGACTAGAGAATCTTATAAAAAAATTTCTGTACAACATCGACGGCAGGCCTATATGTGGTGTCACTATATACTCAATATAAAAAAGATCTTCTAAAACATATACATCATTTCTTTTCGATTTTGTATACTTTCTCTATCACAAACCAAGAATTTTGACCAGTTAAAAACGGCGATTGTCCAAAGAAGATCATTCAAACTTGAAGGTTTTCGAAGAAGACTCCTGTTTACTGCTCCTTGTCATTGAAACTGTTTTCTTCTCCGTTACGTGTTGCGTAACCGATTTCTTTAGCATCTTCTGTTCTAACGTTTCGGCATCTTTCAAAACCGGAGCATCTGCGGGATATTCAACCGTAGTTGAGTAATTAGTGTAATCGTTGTTACCATTCTTGAACGAATCAAAACTTATGGGAGTAAATTCTAATTTTGCTTGAGGTGTACTTGTATAAAACTTCTCGCTCGTTGTATATTGATATGGTTCCGAACTTGAATGGTACGTTTCATATTTAAAAGTGTTTGTTTGATAACCATCTGGAGTCTTGTAAGTGTTTTTAGAAACCTCAGAAGTTACATAGCCAGGTCCTGCCATACCACTACTATAGGTTTTGTATTCGTCCACTTTTAAAGGACTTTCAACTTTCCAATTATAGTCTAATTTATTGGAAGGTGATGGCGCGGTATTCTGCGAAGTATACGGCTTACCAAAAGTATTCGTTGGTGAAGTATGTTGTTGCGAAGTGGAAGTATTATATTGGCTAAACGAACTCATATACTGATTTGGCACTGCGTATTGGCTGGTGGTAGTTGAACCGTAAGTTTGTGACGCGTCAAAACTTTTCGATGTTGGACTGTACAATTTCTCGACTGCATATTGTTGCGTGGGGTAAGTCGAATATTTCGGAGATTGTTTATTGTACGATGAATACGTTGAATCGTACGAGGATAATTGATTGTAAGGGTTTGTTCCACCATATACGGCCGAATCTAATGCGTTAACCTCTTGGAGTAGGATATTTTTATTCTTCTGGTGTTCGAGTGAGTTGACTTTTTCTGGACTCTGTAAGTGGCTGTATTTTTCGTTGATGCTCTGTGGATATTTGTACTGAGGAGCTGGTTCTGGAGTTTGGTAATCCAACCTGCAATTTTAATTTATAATTGATAAGATTTTAAGTGGAAGATATTCAGGATATAATGTAAAATTTCAAGTAAAATAATTCGGTTTTTTTCTTTAAAATGTTATAAAATATGGCTCCAAAATGAAATAAAATCTATGATAAATTAATATAAAGAATAAGCTTTTATAATTGCATCATCTGTAATGGTACCATTATGATAGAGGTATTGCAAGATCAATTTTATTAATTCCATTTACTAAGTGACTTATATTTTCCAATGCGCATTAGTCAATCTACGTAACTATGAAAACGAGTTAGAGAACAAATGAAATTTTATTTTTCAAAATAAGACGTTTTTCTATTAACGCTGCACATTCGAAAAAAAAAAAACGATAATCTTAGAAATTACGACTCCACAGCGTCATTCGATAAAAAGGGGCGACCTCTCAAGTGTTTTCTGAGTTTTGGAAAAAGATTCATGCTTTATACACCCTGCAGTTTTCGTGCAGAAGCAGAGTTTGCTGAGCGTAATTGTGGGGGTCTTTTTCACGTAGATCCGCTTTCTGCTGACATATACTCAATTAAGAGAATCACTTTCCCAGCAGAAAATTGCGTCTTCGCCTTCTTGAGTAGTGGAGAGCTCTTACAAATTCACTGCGTGGATTCTTGTTTTTCTCAGGAGGGTTCCAGCGGTGTAGTTAGGTCTCACCCAAAGTTATAATTTCGGTTATAGAAGTCCTCATCTTGGGATAAAGCGAATTTGTCGTTTGCACAATTCGGGACTAAGCAGTCTCGGAATCCCTCGTGCCAACACTTTGCTCATTCCCAAATCTTCGTGTAGAATTTTACATATGTAAATAATTTTTACTCGACGCTTAGTTAACACCAAAACTTCAAGTTTGTTGTTGACTTCTTTAGTTCGTGCTTCCAGAAGTCGTCCACACTTGCTCCATTTGAACTGCTTGCACTAATATTTGACCTGGAGATAGGGCGGACTATGTTCTTCATACACTACCACCATTCTCTAATGGATAACCTCCAGGCTACCGCCTCCTTTCGAGAGAAATTTTAAGACGCTTCTGTGTTCAAAGATTTTAAATAATTTTCGCTTCTTTGACAAATATTAAGCAATTGGAACCAAACTTGGAGATGATACTATAAAAATTTACAGAAACTGGACGTCAGAACTTTATCGCGATAAGCATATGGTTGTTATAGTTACGTAGATAATATAAAAGCTCCTCTCGAATAAAAGTGATTATCTTTAAAGGTGTTTCTTTAAATGTTTTCATTCTATTTGATATATTATTATACTATTTATAAAAACCAGGGATATACCTATTTGGCCAAATTGCTCATAGTAGGGTGCCTAATTTTTTCAATTTATTTGGTGGCAGTTCCGGTAATAAGGATCATATTCGCATGTAGTACGCCAAAAAATTAGCGAATATGGCTTACCAACTTAAGCTGTCAGCGAAAATTGAAAATTTCTTTGGGTTCCACCCGTTTATTTAATACAATACGCATCTGATCAGCAGGAACATCAATATATTCTGAATTTAGACGTGGTCCTAGCCGCTTGGTTAAAAATGGGACGAGCAAAAACTGCAACCGCTACTAATAATCTCGCCAAAGTGCACCAAATGGGGCTAGACAACCGTTGAATTAACGTTAGAGAGATAACTGAAACTGTGGGCTTCTCGAAAGAGCACATATCGTAACTTCTTTAGTCAAATATGTTACAGTAGAGTAAGACTTCACCGGATATTTTTGATGTTAGACGAAATTAAAAATAAATTAATGAAACTCAGTTCTCGAAAGTATTTGCTTTTTGTAAATTGAGTAATTTCGTTTTTAGTAATAAAAAAAAATTAAATTTGGAGTTAGTGGGTACGTTTTTTTAATTTCGCAAATTACAATTACTCCGAAGTGATTAGTTAGTGATTGGTTAGTTCGGTTTGCAAAATATATTTGGACAAAATAATGGAAATAATAAAAATTATTTAGTTTCTAAAAACCCAAACAACTTAAAAAAAAAATAAAATTATTAATAACAATTATACTTAATTATTTCTTTTATGTAAACTGTTATCGAACTATAAAATATACGCTAAGTTTATAGCAATTTCGTCGATTTTAATGCTCTAACCTGATAGTGAACAGAAAAAAATAAGGAATACTTCCCACTGCTGACCCATAGAATTCGAGCTATTTTTATTGATATTTCCACCAACGTTTCACCAGATCGTTTAGAGTGCTGTAAATAATTCGCTTTGTTTTATCCTGAATTTTCTTTTTAATTTAGAATGTTCCATTGATGTTCAGTAGAATCTAAAGCGAGAGATTTTGACAGACAAAATTTTAAAGTCTAGCATCTTTGTGTATAGAACCAGCTCGAGAGCCTGTTCTTTAAAAATATAGAAGGGGTACCTCTCATTATCGAATATCTTCGGTCAAGCACTGAACCCCCGCCACGATTGCAATTGTTGAAATGTATTTTGGATTTTGTAATGTGGCTTTCACTAAAACTTGTAGTAAACTTGACATTTTTTCAGTCATCTAATGTCCAATTTTGAACACATTCGGATGCAGCTTTGACGTTTTTTATGGGCACTAGAACCGGTGTTAGTAATAACACCGGACGATGGAGAAATTGGTTAACTTCAGTGGATATTCTACGTGTTTATTTAATTCGTGAATTTTATTTTGCTTCATTGAAACAGGACAACATTAATTTCCTTGTAATAATATTATTCATTAGTGTACAACCATTTTCGTATTCATTCAAATCAAAAAAGGTAAGTTTATTTCACTTTGGAGACATACTATTTTTCCTTCCAAATATGTAAAGTACATTGAAATTGGATCATCCTATATAATATTGTGGGGCAACTCAATTAATATAAATGAATATATTTAATGAACCAGCTACTACCAACCTGTTGAGGTCGATATAGCAATTTAATTCGACATTTTCAGTGATTAGAGTATCTTTAATTAGATACTCTCATCCAAACATGTTAAATTCAAATAATATTTGAGGTATTTTTTTTTAATAATCCTTTGTAGGAATTCAAAAGTACAACTTGAAGAAAATAATTATTTCAATCTTAATTATAAATAATTTTAAACAGAAACAAAAGCACATTGCATCTATCCAACAATATTAAATCAACTTTAAAAATAAAATACTTGTACAAATATTAACATCTACAATATCTAGGTATCCTTTTCCAAACAGAAGTACAATAAAAATCAGATCACCACAAATTAATTTTTAGTACGTTAAAAAAAAAAAACGGAAAAATGAATAGAAAAAAGATGTAGCAGCAGCAGACGTGCACTACGAAAACTTACCTACAACTTACATGCGATTAGTTTTCAAACCCTTTTGCGCTTCCTCCAGCTCTTGAATGACCAACTCGGCTTTTCTAATCGTCTTTTCGTTAATTTTTAACTCAACACTGCATGCGAGATAAATAAAAAAAATCGATATCAGTAACTATTACATGCAGATAGAAGGCCACGACACCATTCGTAGAAGTATTAGTTTTAAGGAAACACCACAACATACAATAGAGAAAAAGCAATGTTAGTAAAAGCAACTATCAATAGGGGAAAAAAACTTTGTTGTTGAGTTTCAGGATTTGTTTTAAAACAAGAAGCAAATTACGAAATATTCCTAAATAATTGTAATGAAAATTTTCTCCCGAACGAAAGTATCTGAAAATAAGGTAAAATGGAATGAAATGAAAGAGATGTGATAGATTAGTCTGTAAAAAAGAACATTTACTTTATCTTTCATATCAAATTCAAGATCGGTTGTAGGCAAGTATTTATACTTTAAATTCTACTCTGTAGTTGCTAATCCAGTATATTTTGCTTAAAGTTAGTATAAAACTTGCCAAAACATCTACCGCATGTTCTTGTAATACCGACTATACGTTTAAGATTAATGTTGTTATTACCCATGTTGAAGTATCATGATGTTGAACTTACATGGCTGATGTTTGTTCAAATGAATACATCTTATACTCATCTAATTTGTATGAAAATACTTTGAAATTTACCAAATGTAAAGTTAAAATGCCACAAATTATTAACAAAATTGCATAATTAAGTAATTATAAATCCTACTAATGCAATGGAAAAATTACTGATTTATGCAACCTTGTTATTCTTTGAGGGAATTTTAACTCCACACTGATAATTTCAGGTACTACGTATCTACCTACTCAACTATAAAACAAAATATACAAAAAGAAATTTTCCAAAGCGTCGTGCTAAAAACAGAAATTTGTAGGGTCATGCGGGATGGTGTTAGTAAGGTTAGAGACACACACCTGGGACTCACCGCGAAGTATTTCCATCTACTGTAGAGCTTATATAACCGTCTGTTTCTTCGCCGGAAGTATCTCCGGTTCTGTACTTGTATTTAGCTTGGTTGATTGCCATTAGTTTTCCTCTGGCCTCTTCAAGCTCCTTTTCTATTCGCAGGACTTCAGATCTAAAATGAAAAATGATGTTATGTTTGAACTGATAACTAATTTTATGAAATAAATAATATAATAATAAAATAATAAAATCTACGTGGTTTTTAGCAAACTGTGGATGTGATCTACCGAGATAGTCCTCTTTTGAAATTTAAATTTGGCGCCATATGGTCTATTAATGTTGTTAACCAGTGATCAACACAGTAGAGCTATCGTCAGTATAGTGACCAGCACTACTAATAAACAAGTACTAATCGCAGGTAAGAGGAATGTACAAAAGACGACCCAGAACTGATCCCTGTGCAACCATTATTTCTAATTTTAAAAGTTTCAAAACAAAATTGTTCAATCTTCAAGTTATCTATTACTTATGCAATCAACCACTCGATAACCTCCATGATGGGATTAGATGAGTATTGAGTAGACTTACCGAGCATTAATTTCCAAAGCGATACGTCCAACCATCTTCTTGTTGAGCACGAAGGATCTCTCTTCATCTACGTTGATGGCTTGCTGCGCAGCTCGTACCAAATTATCCGTAGACTTAAGGACGGCATTTCCAGCTTGCTGAAGCCTTCTTGTTGCCTCCGTATCTCCCTCAGCCTTCACCTTACAGGCAACCAATAAATGTGCAGTGGAACTAGCTACTTGTTTGGCCGATGATATCAGTTTCTCCTCCGTAGCAAGTCCTTGAAGGAATATTTTAATCCATATAATATAAAATAGCGCCAACATGCGGAAATTCTCGAAATTATTAAATTATTTACCTTGTACTAAAGCATTTGCACTTTCTACTAAACTATGCGTAGCAGCAGCTACAATCCTGGCAGCTGATATCAACCCTTCCGACCATTGCCCGTCGTCTGAAGATGTAAGAGGTGTGCTAGACATTTTTCCGCTTTCAATTAGTTCCCGTTGTGCAGCGCTTGCAGCTTTAACCAAAGCAGAAGTAGCCGCAGTGATGGATTTCGCAGCCTCCAAGATCATTTCGTCGAAATTCATGGATTCATCCAGGTCATGCGTCTGAAATAAATCGAAAGAGCTATAATAACTCCATTAATAGAGTAATATTTCGTAGCAATGCGCTTGCCTTCTTAACTTACCGCGCGTTAAAGTTTGAAGATAGAGTAGACCACTGTAATAATATGTTTGACTCCTGGGTGTTTTTAAATCTACAACCAAGAATATCAAACATATCTTACAGTAGCCTACAGTTGGGAGCTTGTTGGTAATGATTATTAAATTTCGGGCTAGAGGTAGATGGTGCGGGCTTACCTTTATTGATTTTCTCGGGCGTAGGTTCGCGAGTTTCTTCGCAGCCGCGTCTATCGAAGCTGCAGCTCCGAGAAGTTCGTTTTCGGCGATTACTGTTGGGTCGTTAGGATCAACCCAATCGCTTCCTGTAAATTGGGCGAAAAGGAAAAATAATTACAAAAACGTACATCCTTCTAAGGGCAAAAAACTGTTACCTTTAAGCAATTCTGCAACAGCCACGAGTTCTGTAACAGATTGTGCTATTCTCCTGGAAATTAATGGTAAAGTGCTCTTGGCATCCACAGTGTTTCCATGTAATATCGCCAGTAGCAATTCCCTAAATTGCTGTGCGCATTCATGACCTGCTTTTAGGGTACGATCTTTTTGTTCTGGTGTTTCCGCAACGTTGACAGCACAACTCTGAAAATAATAAAATAAGGATAAGGAAAGTTTATACATCCTTGCTTAAAAGAACTAAGGCATTTTCTAGCTTCAAATGCCAATATTAGAATTGAAGTTAAGACATACTATCTACTAGTCCCAAAAATTAAGTACACAAATGTATGATTAGCGCCCACGTTCGCATATGATAAATTGCATGCTATGATATAATTACCATTAAATTATAATTACCTTAACTATAGTTAACATATCTGATATAGCTTTCCTCGACATATTAGCAGCTGATATGATATCGTCTTGTTTATTGCTAATACCGGCGGAAACAGATTTTGCAGTCGCTTTCGTGATAGCTTTCGTACATCTAATTATATCCTCAGGTGTTGCTCCAGATTTAGCGGTTTCAATGGAGTATAGAGCCTAGAAAATCAACGAGATACAAGTAAAAAATTTAAACCCTAAAACCAATAAGATATTCACTACCTTCATTTCTTGCATTATAGCCTCAACCGTAGCTTCTAGAGCTCTAGTTCCTCTGGTATGCTCATCTTCAACCGCTTTAACAGTTTTCAATAACGACGTCACATTGGTAACCATGACCTAAAAGTACACAGCGTAAAAATGAAGTTAAGAAAGCAGGTTTATTACATCTATGAATATGTGAAAGTAAGCCATTGTGAGATTATTAGCGTAAAAGTAAAATAAAGAATAGATTACACAATACACGATTAAAAGAAACAAATACTCTACTCCAAAATATATGAAAGGTAAAGTTAGAGAGGAAAAATAACTGTATAATGTGTATATACATACCAAAATAAAATCAGGGGATGCACATATTTAACTTTTTTTCAATTTTTACCTATATTATTTTATTTTATTTTCTACTACATACTAAATTACTATAAATACAGGAGAAATAATCGTCTAAATAGTGCTACACAGGCGTTTATTTGCAAAGGATTTTATACTTCACCAGACGCTTACAAACACTTATTTTCAATGGGCAAAAGAAATATATAAAAATAAAAGTTGCGATAAAAAAATAAAAACGTGAATACAATGAAATTAAAGCTTAAAATTAAAGGAATATTTGAAAAGCTTAAATTAAATCAATCTGTAAGAAATAAGGCATGAAAAGGCGCAAAATTTTCGTAAAATGCAAAAAAGTGATATGTTTTCGTTTTGATTAAATGTAGAGTATAAAACTTATCATGTAAAACATCGATAAAATAAATAGTAATAAGGGCACCTAAGGTGACTAATTTCTAGTTAAACATTCCGCTTTTAATGATAGGTAACATCAAAAATTGGCAGTTTAGAAAATAATTTTGTTAAACTAATGAACAGATTTTGCTTTTCCTTTAGAAGTTGATAAAGCAAAACCAATAAGGCCGTAAGGAACCTTTTCGAACTATTATTGACTTTCCAGGAACTACTAGAGATAGCTGCTTCCATTTACAAATTCTTCAATTTCAAAGTATCTGTGTGAGTGAATAAGTTTTATAATGTCTTCTTTAGCAATTCAAACGTTTGTCCTTGCGGTAAGTCATCAAATCTTCCTTAGAAAATGTAGAAAAATTGGAAATTTAAAACAACTTATCGAATGTTATTAAATTTAGATTAAAATTTGAATTAAAATTGAAAGAAACAAAAATGCATTCTTCTAGAGCTACAATTATTTATTAATGATTAATGTTTTTTGCCCCCAATTTTCCGTTCTATTCCAAAATATCAAAAACAGTTCTTTTTTGACTAGAACATCAACATATTTATGAAAACCATTTGATTATACCTATCATTAATCCTCAAAAATAGTATATTTTTATGAATGCAATGCTTTAAAAGGAATATTTTAGGAGGCGAGATTAATGATTATTTCAAATGAAAAAGTTGCAGTGAATATGTGCCGAATTTTCTATTTCTATAAACCTTCTCACTCAAAATAAACATTATTATCACCCCCTAAAATAAACAAAAATATAAGCTTCAAAAATCATATGATTAAATTAATTAGTAGCGATTAGACAATGTATGATATCTGTTTGCAAGTTTTCTGCATTAATATTCTCTCTGCTGTCGCTCAGCAACCGCAGTAGCTCTTCCTCTTGATCAGAGATCCACCATTCGGTGTCTGAATCGGGCACCTGTCAGTCAATCAAAATATGCGCTTGTCAGTAAAAAAAAAGTCCACCAAATTCGTACGCCAAAAATCATTAATCAAGTCAAAAAAATCCAAAAAAACTAAACTCTATTTCAAGGGATTATTTCGAGTATTATTGTTCATTTTACCCAGCCAAACGCAAAAAATTCTGGTGGACTTTAAATATTCGCAAATTACATCTCAAAAATCATAACGTAGCACATATTCAGCCGACTGTGATCGATTAATAAAATTAAAAGAACAGAAAACGATAAAAAAAAAAAAACAGAAAACAAAATGCTGTATAAAAAGGAAACTAATAAACAACTAAAAATGCATGTGTGTTTCGGTGTAACTATGACGTTTGTTATTATAGTTAACTATGATATTAAATGATATAAATGTAGTAATTTAAAGTCCACCCTGTATTATTAAAAAAAAAAAAACAAACAAAAAAAGGGAAAAATCAACAGGTTGCAAAAAGAAAAATAAACACTTAAACACACATGCAAAAAAAATCAGAATGTTATTAAAAATATGGCGATTAAGTACAATATTACGCCTTACTTTCAAACCAGCAACTTTTAGTTATATAATTAACAATTTGAAATTTCCTTTGGTAAAAATTTTACGTTATTATGTTGGTAATACTGACACTCAGAAAAGTTGCTGCTTTAAATTTTACATTGATTAAGTTTCTGGTGATATAAATTTGCTTTTTCGTCCTAATTTTGCAAATTTAATTGCGTACTACTTCTAGGTATTAATTATATTGCATAGGTTAGTTTGTTTTTTATTCTAAAAGTGCATACATAGTAATGTTGTAACAATAAGAGAACGGTTTTCTAATTTAAATAAATTAATTCTTTTAGCAGTTTAAATAAAAATTCATAGCAAATATTAATGGGAATTAAACTGAAGTAAGAAAAATTCAACTCAAACCTTGACGTTAGGCGAACTCTCTATGTTAACGCGTCACGCACTTAAAAGCTCGCGTAGTTTTGAATGATTAAACTTGGTTTTTTTTTCTTTGTTGGAACACTTGAATTTGCTTGTTTGCGTGTTTATTCACGACGATTTTTAGTAAACCGTAAGATTGTCGTCTTTTCTATTCATTCCATTGTTGCAGCATTTGTTAAATCATGGTGAATTAGGATACAATAATTCAATTAAATTTCAAGTAAAAATATCATATTCCAGCTTGTAATATTACATTGTATTCCCGGTCTACTGCCTAAGAAATTGAGATATGCGAGAATCGAAAAATTTTGAATATGGGGATTTACTACTGAATTGACAACTTCTTCGTGGTACTAAAAAGTTTCCACCTAATATACTGCATATTATTACAGTTTAAGTTGAGATAAATAGAGAAGGAATTTTGTTTTCTAGGAGTCACTAATGTTTAGCGTATGCGGATGATGTGGTGTTACTAGTAAGAAGCAATAAAGGAACTTCAGAAAGCGTTTTGCAGCTTTCTGAAGTTCTTAGTTAATGGACTCTGCAGAAAAAAGAACAGCAATTTTAGGCAACAAAATCTGCCGCAGTTTGAAGAAGTGAAGAGCTGCATGCATCAGGGTGTCTTGGTGCCCAATAGATGAGAAGAAAATAGTGAAGTTATTCTAAGGATAGCAAAAATAACGACTGCGCTTAAGCATGCAAGCAAACGATGTATCCAGAAATACAAAACTTGGAATTTATATGCCATTGCTAAGACCAATACTAACCTACGGGTATGAGACCATGGCTATGGATCAAAAAAACTAATTGAAGATAGAAACATGGGAAAGGAAAATTTTAAGATGAATACCTAAGTGAAAAAATACAGTAATAGGTTGGGAAAGAAAAACGAATGCGGAGTCAGTGGGGGAATTCGTTAAAAATAGAAGATTGCTATGGTTAAATCATCTGGAATTAATGGAAGGCCGAAGAAAGGTGAAAGAAGCGTCCTGAAGGGAAAAGAAAGAAAGAAAACCGAGAAGATAAATAGATGTAGCGACGGCCCAACGGGAGGCATAATTATACGGGATACATAACTAATAGAAGTAAATGAGCGTCTTATAGAGGTTCATGCAACGGGCTACACTGAGACAAAAATTGGAATTAAAAGAAAAAGAAATATAAATTTGCTTTGAATTAAACTTGAGAAATTGGTTACTGCTTGAGTCTTAGATTGAAGAGCAAACAGTGAAAACTCAAAATAATTAATGCAATTTCTGGTCGTTGCCAGAGTTGTAGAAACTATGAAAATACAAAGAAGACAGAGAAGTAGGTGGCATGGCAATAATTGTTGTAATATACCTTTTGATGAAATTTATTAATTATTTTAGTGTTAAATGCATGCAAAACATTTCTAAATATACAAATTACATCATTGCAACAATCAGTAGAATAATTACGCTATTACTGTTGAACATTAAAAAAAAATACAACGAATTATAATACACCATCTCTTTCTCAGTTTTACGAAATGAGATAATAATTTTTCTAGGTAGTTTGAAGATAACTTAAAAAAAGACCAATTTCTATCTTTGCACTCTTAAAATAAAAAGCAAAATCTTATAAAGCTACTGTAATCTCCAATCTCCAACAATAAACATATAATTACATACAATTTTAGATATTAATATGCTTTCTACAAATAACATTTCTAGTCATAAATTTCCACACAATATTATCCGTATTTGAAGTAACGTAATTAAGATTAATGATTACAAAACATGCTAAAGGCGAGAATACCCAAATTAGTAAAAACAAAACGCAATCGATATCCATACATGGCCTTTATATCTAAAATATCAACCGCCGACAGCTTACCTTTGCGCTATCCTTCAAATGAGCCATGGTAGGATCGTTAATGGGTTTTCCGCTCGCGGCTTTGGTGGCTTGAATGAGGTCTCCCAGGGCACTAGCCACATCTTTTACGGCGTTTATTAGCATGACTTGGGAGTCTGGATTGTCAGCGCCTAAGCTTGCAGCGCCGAACTTCACGACTTCAGCTAATTGAACTGGAGATAAAAAATAAACTCGCTAAAGATTTTTTTTCACTCCAACGAATAAAAATCCTGTTCGTGAGATCTTGAAATAGGACTTACCAATAGTGCTGACAGCATTTTGCGCTGCCACTGCCAATTGTTCTTGTGATGAGGCAGCTCCTGCCACTAAAGTTTTTGTGTCTTCAACTAAAGCCTTCGCTGTTTTTAGAATGTTTTCGCGATGATCAGCGAATGACTCATTTTCGTTCTCCGGATTAAGATTTCCAGCAGTAGCGAACATGATGGTAGTATCCAAATCGCCGATGATGCCGGAAACTGTAGATGCTGCGTTGATGCAAGCTTGGGTCCCACGTGATCCCGATTGTAGGACGGCTAGGACACGGGAAACCTGAAATTATGAAATCAGAGATGTTATGATATTGGAAGGTGTAAATTTCGCAAAATATTAGAAGCTATGGACGAATTGTGCTTCTAAGCTATTTTCCTTTGGATTTCAAATCCAGCCTCAGAGATTCCTTTGTTAAGTGTGCCTTGAAATACAAGAAAATATATATCGTGTAAATCAATAAATTGAATGTTATCTGCAGCATTTAACATTTGTAGCAAAAATTTATAAAAATATTTTCTCTAATCTTTATACCACCAAGACAGCAGTTAATTGAAATATTAACTGGACGCGGCAGTTCTCAATTATTTTGAATAATCTGCACTGTCCAATATATGAAAAACAGCTTCAAAAAATATATATTTTACCTTTTCCGTAACATTTTTGGAACAATCAGCAATATCCCGAATAGCATTCTCATCACTCCTGGTCTGACAATGATCTCCTGCATGTACCAAATCTATACAAGCGCCACCTAGAGCCTGCACGACCTCCTTTAGGCGGATCGTCACCTCACCATTAGTCGAAGCAGCTGCAGCTCCGACGCTGTCATTAGCCAATTGGGCGTATTTCTGGGATATGTCGGCGGACAAGGGTGCCAACCTCTGAGGTTCAATGGTAGCTTTTGTAGACTGTAGATAGATATAAAAAATCGAGTTATAAACACGAACAAATTAAAAATAGATTTAATAGAAAGTACCATTTCACTTGCAATCTTGGCGATATCTTTGGCACATTCGACCATTCTCGTTTGGTAGCCGACGTAATCAGATTCACCATCGCACATGATGAGGGAAGCCCTGTGATCGGCTAGACGGGACATTGCTCGGCTGAGTTTGTCAACGACACCGGAAACAATTCCACTTTGTGTCGATATGTTCTCCAGAGTATTTACTAGCTCTTGTAAGGCTTCCCTGGTTAACGCAGCGCATTCATCGACTTCTGGGTGTAAATTGGTAGCCTGGAGAAAACGAATAGTTTAATAACAAAGGTGAGGGCTTTCGAAGCTTCTTTTTTCTTACTTTAGAGTTGCCCCCACAATCTTTAGCAGCACCAATCAATTGCATTGCAGATTCCGTTACAGATTTAGCTTGGTTCAGGATTTGTTCCTGTTGTTTTGATTTGTTGATATTAGATGCTGCGCTTATGGTTCCTTGAACCAACGGTTCAAAGTATTGCGCCTAAAAATGTTAATAAAAATAATTTAAATGAATTGGCAATTTAGGTTTTTTTATACCAATTGATTGACCGAGTGTCCAATATTTTCAGACTCAAACTTAGCGGCTTGCTTCAAAGGTTCGATCGTGTCGATTAACTCAGCTGCAGCTCTAGCAACTTGCTGATTGCATGCTTGAAGGTTGCTACCGCGTTTTGCCAAGGTTTCGTGGATGACCTCCATGGAAGCAACATCCAGAGCCTTCAAATGATTTGTGAGAGATTCTGTAGCATCGTCACATTCGGATTTGCCAGGAGCCTTATCCCTGCAAAAAGTATTTTTATCAAAATATACTTTAAAATGCTTAATTCCAACTCACAATATGCTTGAAATTAATTTCTTGATCGCGTCTGAGACGTTCTTCGAGTTACTAGCGAATTGATGCCATGTCGGTGGATCTTTAGGCATGACGACCAAGCTCTTAGCGGCTCTGATGACGGCGCAAGAGCTGTCGATAATTTTCCTTCCGGCATCGATAATGGGTTCTTGTGCTTGGCGAGCTTGTGGAGATATTTTAGCCGGTACGGTAACAAATTCGCTGGAATTTGCGTAGACACATAGATTTTCAACAGCCTCTGCAAAAGGAAATGTAAGACAATTGTAATAAAATTGAGCATTTGCAAATGAGTAAAATGGGATTAGAAAATATTAAGTCAAGATCAAGATAGCAATGCTAAAAACAATGCGAAGCTCCTTACCTAGAAGAGGTTTAGTAGCTTCTGCGCATTTTTGTCTATTCTCTTCATTATAATTAGTATCCAAAGCTTTAATTTCCTTCACCAAGTTACCAGTAGAATTGGCGACATTTTTAGCGCTCTGTACGAAGTGCCTTTTAGCAACGGGGTTGGTAGTTTTGTTGCTAGCATTCCTGCAAGCATTGCATAGAGCACTTGTATGCTTTGCGATGGTTGTTGCAGCTGTTAATATCTGAGGTTGGGCACTTATCGGTGAAGAAAGCTGTGCACAGCTTTGTTTTATAGCTTGAGAAGCTCTTGCGAATTGAGCTTGATCGACAAGACCAGGACGGCCTGCTGTACTAGAAGGATCAGAGACGCCGACCTAGAACAAATAGAAATAAATAGTAACTGTAGCTAATAAACCTTTAAAATATGCTTACTAGGTACGCAGCTTGTGCTGCGGCTTCGATAAATCCACAGATTGAATTGCTAACTTGCTTCACATCCTCGCAGAATTTTTCATGGTTCGATTGCTTGGCACTGTTTGTAATTCCGGTCATACCATCACCCAAACTCTTGCTCTTATCTTTAACCGACTCCCAACATTCGAAATAAGTAAAATCGTTGATAGGTTCAACCGGATTGTCTAATAATGGCTTCATCGCCTGGATATTCCTGATAGCATTATCGCATTCTGTTTGTCCAGGAGCTGAAGATGTGCAAACATCAACAAGGTTATTGATGCTGTCAGTGACAGCTCTTGCTGCGGTTTGTAATTGATTTCTACCATTAGGAAGATTGGGATCGGCCGAAACAGATTTGGCAGTTGTTAGTAAACTGCTAGAAGCTGTTGAAACGTTCTTGAGGGAGTGAACGACGGATCCTTGAACTTTAACGTCCTTTGATTGTCCTGCCATTTCCATAGAAATTTGCAGCAACTCGTAGAATGCGGAGCTGAAATCCTTTGAAGATGACGCTAGTTGCGCTGGGCTCTTAACTGAAGTTACGACATCAGCGCTTGCTTCGTTCAAATTAGCAGCAGCTGTATTGAGTTCATTTTGCAGTTCGCCGTAAGACTTATTTGTAGGTGGGAACTGGGCAGAATCGATACCGGTGGTCCATTCTTTGATACAAGTAATAGCAACATCAACATCTTTTTGTCCAGGAAGACAGCTAACAGTGCGGTCAAGAGCATACGTAATATCTTTAGCCGTCGTAGATATATCTGGCGTCAAACCAAGTTGAGGATTCTGCAAGCATCTTTGTGCTTCCTTTATCAATCTTGCGGAATGGATGATGACATTCCTTCCTGCGTCTATCATATCTAACTGCGAATCGGAATTGTCTGAAGTCGCAGCAACGGCACGTAAGGCTCCAGTTAGATTCTTCAACTTCTGAGCAGTATCCCTAGCCGCCTGGGATGCGTATATTTCATTTCCTTGAGCTGTAGCACTTAATAATTGCGCTACGCCTTGATTAACCGATTTAGTAGATGCTCCTAGCAATTGAGAAGCGGCTTCGCGCGTATCTCCAGGTAGAGGACGTAGTGAGTGACTTTGCACTGCTTTTTCGAATTCTCTCAGTTCTTCTTGTAGATCTTCAATCAATTGTGCGGCCGCATCGAAGCCTAAGCCTTGACAAGCCAATTTAGAGCGACTTATCGCACCCCTAAGCTCTGTAAGGTCGCTATTAAGTTGCTGAGTGGTGTCTGAGAGTTGTTGCGCAACCGATTCATCACTTATGGTCGGTAGAACAGCTCGCGATGATTGCACGAAGTGTGTAGCTGGATGCAAGAAGACTTCGGCCACGTACATCAATTCTACTTGATTGTTAGGATCGTCTGGGTTGCTGTTTATTGCTTTTATTGCTTCTACGAATGGGGGAATCGTGGAAACCAATTCACTTGTGTCTGCTTTCAAAGTTTCGCGACTCGCGATGTTGTTGTTGTATCCATGAGTAGCTTGCGCTGCTGTTATACACTGCGTAGCTGTCGCTACAGCTCTCCTCGCGCATATTTGCACACGATCGACCAATTTTGATCTTAAGGCTGGGGTACGTGCGGCAATAATCGTGACATCTCTAAGCTCTTCAGCGTGTCTTCTAAGACTATTTTGATAGTTGACATCGTGCGGGTTATTAGCGCATTGTCTAGCGGCTTCTACCATACGAGCTGTAGCGTCTGCGAGTGTCTTAGCAGCAGCCAGAAGCCTACGTTGGATATCTGAGTCTTCCTGCTTTTCAGCTTCACCTTTAATGCTTTGGATCAATTGGGCTGTGGCTTGTCCCAATACTCTTGCTTGTTTAATCATTTCTCCTGTGTCTCCAGCAGCGGCTGAAAGTTTTTCGGTGGCGGTGTAAATCATTTCTACGCTGTGCTCTTGAACTGAATCCGTGGCTTTCTTTGGAGAAACTGAAAATTATTTACGTTTATTGAGATCAAAATTCGCAACTAATATTATCTTTAATTAACAAGTTTATTATTTAGTAGACTGATCTACGTATTTCTCGGGATCAAGAATCGGTGTAAATTTCAACTTTCACAGTTTAAACAGTCATACAAATACTTATTTTGCAAACTTACCTAATTTGATATGATTCAATAAATCGTTCAACGTCTTCGTAACATTCTCAGCAGCTTCCTTTAATTGGTTCATCAAATCTTCATTGGTGCAAGTTTCATTACATACAGCCACTAAATTTTCGACCGCTTTAGCAACTTCTCTGACGGCAGTCGTCAATTGTTCTTGACAAGCCGGTGAATGCAGAGTAGGTGCGACAACCTTTGCGCATGCCACAAGTTGCGATGTTGCTAGAGCGCATTGAGTGGCAGCTCCGATTACGCGGTTTTGAGTTTGTTGATCTTCGCAAGTTGAAGCGATGTTCTTAGCTTTCAATACTAAAGCGGCGGTAGTATTTGCGACCAGTTTAGCGAGAGATAGAAGCATATCTTGGAGTTCTTTATTTTCTTCGTTTTCTTCGGTAATTGTCGCGAGAACTTGCGAGCTAGCTTCGCCAACTTTGGAAGCGGCGTTAAGTAGATTTTGTCTGGGTTCTTTAGCTTCTGGTTCAACGGTTCTTAATAGATCGCTGAAAGCATTCACGAGGATTTTAGTGGCATCTATTAGTTTTTCTCCCATGTTGGTGTCATCCATGAGAGAAGCGATAACTTTGACATCTTTTGTCATTTCCGGTAGATTGCTGCCGATTGTCGTGATCGCTGCTCCTACAGCTGTATGATCTATTTCATCGGCAGGTCCAGATGTTAAGGTGACAACCTATGTAATGGAAAGATCGAAGTTTTAAACAAATGAATTACGATTTGGATATGCAAATCTTTTATACCTGAGCAGTTGCAGCATTCATAGCAGCTATTTGCGATCCAACATTTTGTTTTCTCGTGTCTAAAGTAACTTGCTTCCATTTCTTTGCACCCATATCGCTTCCTAGGACTGGTACCATTTCTTTAGCATCTAAGTCCTGTTGGTACTGCGTGATCTTCTCTTGTATGGCTGTTATGGTGGATAGTAGACCTTTTTGTGGTTCTGTGAGTATAGGTGTGACTTTGGTTTGTCGAATCTAATAAGGATAAATAATAAAATATCACACGATCAAAAAATTTTAAGTAAATTAGTTTCTTTAGAGTTCTTAAAATTTTTCATATGTGTAAAAACTATATCTACCTACTCTGTGGGTTACTCCTTTAACGGACAGCATGAAATAAAATTGATTAAAGGTTCATAAGATAATAACAAGTATAATTATTTGGTAATTGTTGCAAACAACTGAATTACAGCAATATGTACATATCCACCGTTGTTAAAAATCATCAAAAGAATTGATATTTGTTATAGACCAGTTAACAACAATCACTTGGGAAAAAATTAGATAAAAATATGCAAAAGTTGGTTGATAGACTTATATACTTATATAGACTTATATATATTAGTGATGGTGAAGGCGAACAAATAAATTAATCTCAACAGTGAAGACAAGAAAAAGAAAATGAAGAAACTAACCATATTAAGAATAAGCAATAGCAATTTGGTTCCCGTAGCATCAACACTGACATTTTAAGCTCATTTATTGTTACAACTGGTCAGGACAAGAAACAAGAATTAGACAAGCAGGTAGCCATTTTTTTCAATAAATTGTAGCTTCTGGATAATTGACCAAAAAGAAGCCTGAAAAGCTATTGAAATGCTAAAGACAGGATATGTTCCACCTTCTAGGTATTAGTTATTACCGATTCTTTTGGAAAATGTGTATAAAATGGAAAAATAGTTTGTATGTCCCGTGATGGATGGCCAAATTTCATAATAAACCACTAATTGCGTAGTCTTGATAACATTGAGGATGGAAATAGTTTCGTGAACGCAAGTATAAAGTACATCAGGCATCCACAATGGGTATGGATTAAAGAAACAACTAAAAGAACATGTAGGTTTTGCATATTCAAACTAAAAGAATGAGCCAGACGTGCTATTATCTTACGCAGTTGAAGAATGGAAAATGTAGAAGAATATAACACAGAAATTCATGAAAATATACAAACAAGCTGCGATGCTTCTGCACTTTTTGGCTTATTCGCTTGCATCTATTAGACATAAAAATGAATACCCGTCCTCAATATCATTCTGGTATAGGATTGTTGCCATTAGTTGCAAGCTAAATCATATCTATTCCGCACAATATTTTCGTAAGAAATATTATAAATTATAAATGTAGGTAGAGATCTCCGAAGACTCGGAAATTAGACAAGTATTGCTTCTGATTGAGTATCCAATCAGTGTTATAGATCATTTTGATTTAAGTAATTATTTACATTATCTTACTTGTATTTGCCAAATATAACCAGATTATCTGCCCCCCCTTTTTTTTTTCGGGGAGTGATAAGCAAGTAATGCAGTACAAGAAACTAAAAGACTCAAATTGCAAATAAAAATCAAATGCTATTCTTACCGATGGTGGTGCATGACCGACATTAGCTTGCCCGCCAAGCGTAGTGTACTGTGGTGCCCCCACGTGACCCGTACCAAACGGTTTTGATCCTAAATAAAAGAAAAAGTACAACTAAACAGAAAAAGCAAAAATAAACGTGTAACGACCCAACTAGAAATAAAATAAATGTTTGAACTAATTTGTGATTATCGCTATTGGGTTCCAAAAGTATTTTCTTTAACATACCTTCACCTCCAGGTCTCATTATTCCTGGTTTCGACAATGACATTTCGTGTGGTTTTCCAACCGAGCTTGAACCATGCTGGACGTAAGTGGCTCTGGAAAATTACTTGCGATTAATAATTTTATTTGTTCAAAGTGTTAACGCATTCTTACTGATGTGGTGCGACGCTGTCTTCTTCAATTGTTGAGCCCGCGTCGCCCTCAATACCCAAGTGATCTTTAGCTGATTGCTGGAAAATTAAAAATAGTTGAACAGCTAAAATAAAGCAAAGAAATCATTTTTACCTTCTTCAATATAATATCGATATATCCTCCAATAATCTGTTGAATTTGTTCTCCTTCAGTTGTTTGGACTGAGTAATATTGATCAGAATAATCACCAAAATCCAAAGTGAACGTGTTTGGACTGGCACCCCATCTTTTAACGCTGGTTAATGGCCAGGTCTTCAAAATTTCTTTTGTGTTTTCATCCAGACGTAACACCGAATCCTTGTTTACGCCCAAAAGACGCGGTACTAACTTATTTTTTCCTTTCATTTTTTCCTGGGGAAATGATGTATGAGTTTTAATGAAAAATCAAGTTTACGGAAGAAGATTGATACCTTTACAAGGAAGAATGTTACACCATAGGTATTTAGGGACCTCGCGTTTTTTGTGTATAGCACTTTTGCTTCTAATTCGGCCAGACCAAGGTGTTTCTTATGTTCCGCGAAGATTTTCTTCTCAATGCCTTTCACCTTGACATTAGATTGTGGTAAAAATTCCTTTAAGCTGAAAGAGCATAAATAATTTGTTGTTGATTTTTAATACATAAACTACTTGATACTTTTGATATAGAAAAATGTTATTCACTTCCGTGGAATTCCATTGATTTATTGTATTTTAGATGATACGTAGCTACTTTGCTGCCTTAAAAGAACGTAAAATATTTTATTTCAGAGGCGACTTAAAATTTTTATTATTGCTACCTTTTAACCAAGAATAAAACTTAACCACTGTACCTACACCACAAATACATATTTATTATTATGAGCAGCATGTAAAGTAGTTATTAAGTTTTTTTTTAGCTTAGAAAAGAATTTTCAGGATATTATGGTTTAGTGGTATAAAAAGAAGTTAAGGTCTTTCTTGCTACTACAACAGCACTGCTTTCACATGCAGTGTGTCGAATTAGGATGCTTTGGAATCCAATTGGTGGCAGCGCGTGCAATTAAATTAAAAAACTACTTTGCTCCGGCCCATACAGTTACGTATAAAATGCAGGTTGTGACCTGTTCCCCTTCTAATCTGATTACAAAACTTGTGAAGATTTAAAAGTTATTGCATTTATTTTGGGCAAGTAATCAGATTACTCCGAACACCGTTGTTTTTAATGCCTTTGGTATAGTTGTAACAGAGAAAACTATTACATTAAGTAGAAAACAAAACAACGTACAAGATCAGTGTTTAGTGGAAAAATCAGATCACATTTGGGTATTTGTTAAGGCACAGAATCGTGAAAGTAATGGTTTTCAATACCTTGGAGAAAAGTTCCCAAAAAAAATAGAAAGAAAACTAAAAGGAAGTATTTTTGTTAGGCTTCAAATAGTAAGTGACAGATCAATTGAAAGCAAATTAACAGCACGGAAAAGAGCAACGTAGATGTCCACACTTGGACAGGATTCAACCATTTCGCGCTGCTGACTGCAATATATTCCTTAAAGTGCACATTTTCCATTTCCACTTGGACTTTTGTCGTGAAAATATGGTCGACGTTAGTAGTGGGCACGATGAATGCTTGCACAAAGATATTTTAGAAAAAGCGCTGCCGGCGCAACTGGAAACCTGTTATGTTAGCAACCGTTAATATTTCGTCTAAATGTAAAAATTTGAAATAATTATTAAAAATTATTAAAAACATTTTCTTTCATTGAAATCCAATTGAAATTAGAGCTAACTTGATCATCTATCTGTTATTTATTAGTAAAACCAAAAATTAAAAATTTGTTGGCCGTTGTTACTAACAACTTGAATGGGTGTTCAGTGAAATCTAACTACAGAGACAGGGTACTGAAATACTTGCAAAAAATTGACTATGGCGTGTAAAAGAAAGATGTCACAAGAAAAGTAACAGACTAAAGTATAAAATAGTGCAATAATTAATAGTTTCCTATTTTTATTTAATTTAACAATAATATTGTAAACGTTGTGCTTCTTTTTTATTGTTTATTTTAGACAACCTGTATAAAATCCACGCACAAGCCTTTAGCCATGCATAATATAGTCATACGACAAGTAATAGATGAGATATGGATATTTTTTGGCAATCGGTAGATCATACAAATATTGATCTTTTCGGAAAATTTGGGCATTTGAATCTATCGAATATATTAGGGATATCATTTTGCTATGTGAGATTGAGAGCAAATGTTAATAGCTCTTAAATAATCTAATTTATTTAGTAGACACCAAAATTCGTTTTAACTTGACGGCCGAACAGAATCCAATACGCATCGACCTATTAATTCATTATCCATCGGACGCGATTTTAGTAAATATCATTTTCAATTTGCCGTAATTGCATCAATATACTGCCAAGCCAATACATCTATTTTTGACAACAAAAGCGAAAGCGGCTAATAGAAAATCGCGTCCATTAGCTAAAACAAACACCATTACTCACTCTAAAAATCCGGTCTTGTGTTTCGTTTCAACGTGATCCCCGAACTGGATCTGACATTGGATGCCCGCAAATTCGCAAGCTTTATCCTGCGTTACCGGATGCGTACCGTCCAGTATGGCGTCCCTAGCCTGGACGTAGAGCAGATTTAGTTGTACCGGATCTCGCGAATCGATATTCTGGTCGGAGAAGAAGAATTTTCGTCTTAACAAAACGGTTTCGTTTTCGTCGATGCCTTGTTCGCGTAGTGTCTTGGATGGATCCACCCAATTCATTTCGTCGTCGGTTCGTAGTTTCTTCCTCAGCATATCCATCTTGGCGTCTCGTTCTCTTTCCTCCTTCTTGCGTTTGAGCGTGAGCGTTCCGTAGTTCCTGTTCGTTTCGACGTTTTCCTGGTTCTCCTGGTCGTCCAAACATAGCGAGTATTCATCGTGGTTGGTAATGCCGATTTTGGTGCAGATTACTACCATTAGATTGGCTACTATTTGGGAATCGTCCACCAACAAAGTTTTTACGGAGCCTATGAAAGAAAATTTGGTAAAAATTAGCTATAAAGAAGCATCAACCAGATTTGAATGAGCTTCTTTTTAATTTAATGTTGTTTATGAAAGACATTTTAAGGTAATTTGGGAGCAGGAATTTTTCTAGTGCGTGAATCAAATAAGTTTTTTTTTAATTTTAGGGTGTTACACATTGTAGTGTTTAAAGATAATTCCACTTCAGTTGGGTTAAAATTGAAATAACGCTATTGGTTTATTGCAAAAGTAATTTGAATTGTGCGAAATTTGGATCTCGGCCCTCCGAGATGAGGAAAGGATAAGCGAGATATTGAATTCATGTGAATCATTTTAAATATTTCACGAGTTAAGTTTTGTGTAATTATTCTATACCAAGGATCAACAATCTGTGGCTCCTTTACTGCATAATTTTAATATGAAATTGGAATTTGGTAGGACTTTTTCTACGATATTGATCATGATCATCAGTTATTGAACTAGAACTAGCATAAGGCATTTAAGCAAAGAAAAAAAAACTCGTTTCGGGATTAATTTTCACAAATTGAATAATTCAAGTTGCTGACTGCGGTTCCGTAAGTATTATTTAGAAAAAGAAAAGGTTACCGATCCCTGTTCTAGACTGTGAGGCACAATTAGAAAATTCGGAAGGGTACCAACGATAAAATCGATAGTACCCATTTACTAGAAATATTTAGAAACGTGCAAATGTTTCTTCGTCTAAAGGGGGTAAGAGACTCCATTCTCCCGAATAAGTACAATTTACAGCTGTTTCATTATTTATAAACTTCAGAAAGTTTTATTTTTTAACTTGAACATGCAACAATACTTTATACTTGCCTCTTTGATCGAGCAAATACGCTAAAAAGAAATTTATTCCAATATTTAGTAAACTTTTTTCTGTTGCTTTAAGAACTTTTGAAGAATTGAAAAAATAATAAGGGTTTATGTAAATCTTTCCATCGACGTTCAGCGATGTATTTCAAACTAAATAAGCGGACGTAGTTATACATTTTTAATTTTGTTGAAATTAAAAACTGTGATAATCATCTCAGGTCTGAGGAGGCCAGAAATATAATTTTAGCAAGATTTCGTGCAAGATGAACAACATTTTTAATTGCAAAATGTTCTCTATGGTATTATCAGGTGGCATAACTGTATTAAATGAAATGAAACAATTTCTCTGCTTATAAAATGATGGTTCTTTGTTCTATAAACAACAAATGTTTCTATTGTGATTAGTTTCTTAATCTACCCTTTCTTTTAATGCTGTACACTTACAGTTACCGTGTAAATGCAGCTTCGACATACATTACCTGTGTTAGGAAAAATAATATATTTGCAAATTATGAGAAAAAATCAATTAAATGTCATATGGTGCTTTGATAAATTGTAGAAATTGCCTGGAATTGGTCAAGCCACACAATGTATATTTATACATTGTACAAAACGCTATTATATCCTAACATCTTCAATTCTCCCATGAAAGGTAACCAATCAGGTCTAATTTTCACGCAAAATTTATTTAATTTATTCAAAAGAAAAATAATTACCATCCAACATCTTAACTCTCAGTGTACGAAGTTTCCTTCTATACTCCAACAGATCACCGTTCCTCAGGATGTAATAAGCCAGTTGCCGGCCAGGTTCTAACCACACTCCAGTCTTGTTATCCTCATCCGTGAGAAATAGCCCGTAGTCCTTTGCTGTAAACAAAAAACAATTGCTGTCATCAAGGGACCTATACAATAGACAACCACTTGTTGCCATATTAAAGATGCTACTTTTCACCTAGTATTGCATACACTCTAGACGGCTTCCGTTTGAATACGAGGGGAAACCTAAAAAATTCCGAAATTGACCACTACAATGGCACGTGCCGTATATTAATATTTGATTGTCTTAAACTTTTGATAAACACTATTGACAGAAAGAAAGAAATCAATTTAGTGAAAAAAAATGGACATTTCTTGTAAACATTTTCGTGCCATGATTTTTTACGATCTTAAAAGTGGCTTAACTCAACAACAATGCATCTATGGACTTCATTCTGCCTTTGGTGACGAAACACCATCCAAAACCACATTTTATGATTTATGGTTAGCAGAATTTAAGCGTGGACGTACTAGGGTCAGTGACGAATTTCGGTCCACCAGCTGCTGTTGTTCCGGCAAACATCAATGCTGTGCGAAAACTGATTGAAACAAACAAACACAAACGATTTTACATGAGCTTTTAGTAGTGGAGAAACTTTGCAGTCGTCACAATTTAACCAAAGCTCAAGAAATGGCTCGTGGGGGTTGGTGCAAAGAAATGCTTCAAAAGTTCAATCGCGGTGCTTGTGCCAACGAATACAGTATCGTAACAGGTGACGAAACCTGGATATATTCATACGAACCAGAAACAAAACAACATTTGGGTGTTCCAAAGCCCACCAAAACCAACAAAAGTTGTACGTTCACGAAGGCTTCAACAAAAATGATTGCTTTTTTCTTCCGCAAAACTGGGCCTGTTGCTATTGTTGTTCTTGAGGATCGAAAAACAATAAATGCTGATAGGTATACCATTTGTTCGGCTCAGATCTTCGATGAAATCAGAAAAAACAGCAGCCATCGGCGCATCATCCTTCTCCACGATAACGCCAGCTCTTACAGAGCACATCGAACAGTCGATTACTTAAAGGAGAATAATATTGAATTATGACTTCTTTCTGTTCCCTTTTGCCAAAAACATTGCGTAGTGAATAGTTTTTAACACCGGAAGATACTATTGAAGCATTTAGAAGGTATATTTCTGGGATACCCATTTCAGATTGGAATAAATGTTTCGACAACTGGTTTCTTCGAATGCGAAAGTGCTTAAAACTTAAAGGCGAATATTTTGAGAAATAATGATGTTTCTTTTTGGGGTTTTTAGGGTTGTCCTCGTATATTTTTCACAGGCGAAAATATAGCGAGAAATGATATACAGATGATTAGACATGAAAATTTCAAATTAAGTATGTGAGCTTACGCTGTCCTTTAGTTGCTTCTGTACATTTTTCCCTGATGAGCTTGCAGGCATCGTACACGGTTGACGAGGAATCAAAAACAATGGTCTTGGTGACGTTACTTTCAACGATGTTGATCTTGAGTGATAGAGCCATGTTGGAATATTCGGTTTAGTAGAAATGCTGCAACAAATAAATGAGATATAAGTTTCTTTTTCAAATACCTTTGTTAGTATCTTAGTTAATGTAACTTCACTAAATTTTACTGAAAAGCTATGCAAATTCTGTAGAGACATGTGATTCACCTTTTTATAGTTTTCGTATCCTATGGACGTTATATTCAATAATTAACAATGAACTAGATAATCTTCTATTAATAAAATAAAATTCGATGAGATAGAACAGAAACAAACATCATTACCTTCACCTTTTAATTACTACAAACCTTAGTTTCCGTTGAAATAAAGAAAAAGAAAGATAACTAAAGCAAATGACTCATTAGTTTAGGTTCTTAACCCACTTCCTTTTTATAATCTTTTATGTTGCCTAATTCGTGTAATTTTTAAGACTGTTGTATGGATTAGTGCCAAAAGGTTATTTTGACACAATCGCATTTTGCATCAATAACATATTTTTAGCGTTAGTCAGTTGTACTTGTATTAAAATATTTTACATCTGTTGTTCTTTTTTAAATGTTATTAGTGTAGAATAGAAATTATGGTCTCAATTTAATTTTTAAACTATAATCATTAAAAAAAAAAACAGAAAATATGCATGGCTTATTGTCTATATCAGTTACCTGCTTAGAAATGGCAAAATAAACTAAAATTATTGCAAGTTGTTAATTCGTAACAGCAATTTACGATGCATTAAATACTTTAAAAATGCAACGTTCGCAAAATTGGTATCTACTTGATATTACAAATATTTGTGAATATTTGCATATGGAAAACTTGCGCGTTTGCAAATTTTTAAAGGTATAATCGATTTTTTCAGATAAGAAACAAATACAGCGCTGTCCATAAAGCTTCGATTCATTTTAGCGAAAACATTACCAATCTTCTTTTTTTTTTCAGGAATGGTTAACTAGTCGAATAATGTTCAAATTAGAGAATTTTGTTAGGGAACGTTTGAGCCGTTAGAGCCGAGCGATAGGTAAATTTAGGAAGGTTGAGACCAAACATTTGGTTGCTTGTGAACAAATTCTAGAACAGGAAAAAATGAAGAAGATTAATAATAATTGAGTAAGCCACTAACATTAGAAGACACCGTCTAAACTACTCAGCAAGCAATATGACCAGATGAACAACTAAATGCAACATCTCATCTGAACGGTAACAAGATATGCCTAAAGTAAATGGATGGATATGACATAGACAAGAGGGTTCTTCTGCAGAAAAAATATTTCCGGCAGCGTTTACCTCGATATGTTGCAACAGTTTCTGAAGATGATAGAGTTTTTGAGTCCGTTATATTTCAGCAGGATGGCTCTTCGATATGCATTGTTCGAGATTACCTTAATGAAGCCTTTCCTGGCGAATAAGTACGCAGGGAATCTCAAATACCGACCTCATCCGACTTAACGTCACAAGGCGTTGGGAATTTATTAAACTTAGTTTTTCAGACGGTAATACAAAAAAATACTTCCGTAACTTTCGTGATATTCCCGTTATCTAATTTGGAACGTTTTTTGATGATGAATAGAAAAAGATCTAAAAAAGAAAAGCTATTTTTCCTTTACATTTTACCATGTAATTAAAAAAAAATATCTTCCTGAAAGAATAAATAGAAGATAGCAAACATCAACGACTTATTTAAGTACACAAATATTTACTTTAATTTTACGCTTTTAAATGATAGGAAAAGTAAATAATGCTTTGAAGGTCACTACCGAAATTTTTTTGTGTAATAAAATCAAATATTCATTACCAGTTGGCTTATCATGATGATGGGATAATTTTTTTCTGTTACACTAAACTAAAGTAAAGTAATAGGTAAACACAGTTACCAAGAAGAGATAATCATAAAAGCTTTCTATTGCTTTTAAATTGAATTATGTAAAAAATTGGGAAACGTTTTCGAAGATGGAAAGCATTACGTTGTACCCTTGTATCTAAATAAGTACGATAAGTAAATTGATTAGAAGCTGTTAAGTTTGGTGGCTTGTTATGGCGTTATTGCCATATAAAATAAACTTATAAAGCTCAAAACGTTTGAAGACTAACAAACTAAAATAGGAAGAAAATTCCTCTTATTTTTTTAGGCTAAATGCAGTTGTAAATCACAACCTCTTTTTTCTATGACCCGTTATGAAAGCTAAAAACGCTTAGATTGTTCAAAGTTATTTCAGTAAATGTTACCTTGTTATTATTTTATTAAATAAACCCTTTTCTGTAGATTCGGTCAATGTCATGTTTTCAATAAGAGGGCGAAAAGTGTGACGTTATACCTAGAAAGCACAACAAGTATGAAAGTTTACTCTCGATGGTTGATAATTCAATGGATTAAAAACTGCTAATTTTGGTGGCTCTGAAACTTCTCTTATTAAAAGACTTGGATCATATTGTCTCGATTGCAGAAAATAAAGTTGTATACTGAGTGAAGTCAGTAAAGCATCGTCTTGCAGCTTTGGTTTTGTCCTATATAAAAAGGGTTCAAGACCAGTGGTCTGATACATTAAAGTAACTGCAAGAAGAAATTCATTCTATTATCTAGAACATCCAAAATTAAACCAGCATCGCCTTTCGAATTATATACTTCTTGCATATCAATATTATTGCATTCTGCATGTTTGAATTTTTTCCAATAAATGTCATTAAACAAACAATTTAAAACAGTAGCTTTTTGTACAAGATTTGAAAAATACAAGCATGAATAAATCTGACATAGAACCCCAAAAATAATTAAAATAAAAAATTCTTAACTAAATGGAGGCAATTGAGCTATCTCTATTCAATATAGAAATATTATCTTCGGCTTGAAATTTAAACATCTGTAATTGTAAGCTCCAAAAAAACTAGTTTATAGATATTTGTCAATACAATTCTCCAATCCTAATAATTTTTTACACATTAAATTATTTATTCGTCATACATGCTTATTTTTTCTGAAAATTTCTAAGGTGGAAAAATTCCATGAAATAAGTTATTTACTCATAAACGTGCGTATTGATTATCCCTTTAAGTGTGTAAATTTGCCCTTATTTATGCAAAATCATTAGTTTAAACTGGAAGGAAAATCGATAAATTATTAGTTATGGCTAGAGTTTGGTGTACAGAAATGCTACTGCTTTTAAAGTATTTGTATTTAGAAGTAATACATTTCTCAAAGTAATAGTTTCGGAATATTTTTCAAAATTGCAAAATAAATTCTTGCGCAAGTATAGCCTTATTGCGGTTGGAAATAACTTAAAAATAATTTATCAATTCATTACTATTATCTAACCGCTGTTAGTTTAGCATAAAAGTACAAATAATTATATCGGAGTTCATTTCCTTTGGGTTTTCCCCAAAGTAGCATTAAATAATAAAAATATATTTTCAGTTTTATAATTTTTACATATATGGGAAAAAATTATAAATAGTTTAATCGACATTTCCATTAAACGTGGAAAAAGTAATTAATAAAAAGTTTTTTCTGCAACAATTTCCAATTCGTGTTGGATTATTCCATTTTATAATTTAATTTAGGAAAATATTCGTAAGATTTAAAATTATTTGCATGCCCACTTGGTATAAAAATAAAATTTACAAGATCTCTATAATTAAGGTTTATACCAGGTGTGTCGGTAATTCTTTTCCGGTTTTTTCGCTAAAGAAAACACGTTACTTAGAATGGATAGTTAAAATTTATTTATTCAAAGTATTGGCCATTTGATTCTATACATTTTGTCCATCTCTCAGGCAATTTATGAATGCCATTCCAAAAGAACAGTTCCTCCTTTGAGCTAAACCATTCATCGAGCCATTTTTTAACTTCTTCGAAATCGGCGAAGTGCTGCTCTGCAAGCGCGTGCCCCATCGATGCGAAAAGGTGGTAGTCGGATGGAGCCAGGTCTGGAGAGTACGGCGGGTGCGATAAAACTTCCCATCCAAGTGATTTCAACATTTCTTTGACTGGTTTTGCTGTATGAGACGGCGCGTTGTCATGTTGCAAAATCACTTTATCATGTCTTTCAGCGTATTGTGGACGTTTTTCGATCAATGCACAGTTCAAATTGATCATTTGTTGTCGGTAGCGATCACTATTAACTGTTTCTCCCGGTTTCAACAGTTCATAATATACGACACCAATCTGGTCCCACCAGACACAGAGCATGGTCTTGCGACCAAAGCGATTTGGCCTTGCAGTCGATGGGCCAGCTTCGCCAGGTGATAACCATGATTTTTTTCGCTTGGGATTTTCGAAATAAATCCATTTTTCATCACCCGTTACTATTCGATGCAGAAATGACTTCCTTTCATACCTTTGAAGCAGAATTTCACTAACGATTTTTCGATTTTCCATTTGTCTGTCATTCAATTCATGTGGCACCCATCTCCCCATCTTTTGGATCTTTCCCATAGCTTGTAATCGTTCACAAATTGCTACTCGGCCCACATTCAACTTTTCTGCTAATTGTTTTTGAGTTTGTGTTGAGTCTTCATTCAATAGCTCCTGCAATTCCGCGTCTTCAAACGTTTTCGGCCTACCAGGACGTTCTTTATCTTGAACGTTGAAATCACCACATTTGAATTGTCGAAACCACGTTTCACATGTTCTTATGGTTGGAGCATGCTCACCGTAAGTCTCTACTAGCAAACGATGACTTTCAGCGGCTTTTTTCTTTTGATGAAACAAGAAAAGTAATGCGTGCCGCAAATGCACGTTTTCAGGCACAAAACTCGACATTTTCAAAAAATTATAAATCTATAACGCTGTTATTTTGGCGGAACGTAACTTGTGTAGTTTTAAGGTTAATGTCAGTAGAATAAAATTACATATGTATCAAATCATAACATTTCATACTTATGGCCAGTGACATCTGCCGGAAAAACCGGAAAGGAATTACCGACACACCTGGTATATTTATGATGCTCTGGTACTTACTTGATTATCAAAATAGTATATTACAGTAAATGGCACCAATTGACTTCTTAAAAGAAAAAGAATTTAATCCGTGGTGTAGAATAAAAGCGATTAGGTTTAACAAACAATCGAAATTATAAACGAGGTTCAAGTTTAAAAAGCGAAACAAAATTATTATCAAACCTCATTTTCCTAGAGATGGATACAAGAGCACTATTATCTTCTAAGATGTGGACGAAAATATGCCAGTCATCTCCATACGGTTTGGAATCACAAATTCTTGGACATCGCGATGTTACCAAAGAATTCGGTCAAGTGTATAAAATCTAACCTTACGGAATAACGCCGCTCGCACATCCTTTGTCCTCCCTTCGAAGGATAAAAACGAACTGAGTGGAAGCTAGCGATCGCCTAGCAAGCAAGGCATGAACAGAAGAAAAGGAGGTTAAAAATGCACACACACCAAAAACAATAATCGATGCCCACCACCTAGGAGACCACTACACGTACACATGTGGCAATAAGCCTGTATTAGCGACGTGTGACACCCCGACGGGTCATGGCATAACGCGTGACGCACCACTACTGCACGCCTCGCAAAAAAACGACGCTCGCCGCGACGCCGAAGACTTAGAAACAAGTCAATAAACTTTAGAGAAGTGGAACATGTCACGTAATTGAATCATACGCGATGGGGTGGTCCTTCTCTCTCTCTCTCTCACTTTACGTTTCGGCCCCGTTAAGGCCTCTCCTGACGGGCGTAAAGTGGGGAAGCTGGGTTGCTAGGCGACGGTAGCGTCCGACACGACGGCGTCGTGGCGGTAGTTTCTCCGACGGCGTCTAAAACGCGGCCGACCAAAGCAATCGATAAAAGAGGTGAAAAGAGACGAGCAGGGGGGAAGGGAGACGATGGTAAGGATGATGTGGATGCTGCTAGTGGAGAGAAGCACGTGCCAATAAGTGAGAGTAAAATTTCGAAATCGTCACGTACCGGATGGCTTGCTACATGCGGGTCACTTGGATGCCGGCGCTGATGACCAAATTTCCCACTCTTTCCTTTTGAGGGCATTCATCGTAACGACGGGGCGGAGGTATTCGAGCTTTGGGAATAAGCAAAAGAAAATATATAACTCATCATCCCCTCGGTAATCATCCTTAAAATTTAATGAGGGTGGATGGAATTAAAGAACGGTATTTCAAAAACAACTCAAATAGGAAATATGCTAAAGGGGGCTGTCTTGTAAAAGGCGTTTTTCGATTAACCTTTTCGCTTCCTAACCATCAAAATCAATAACAGGAGTAGATAGATCTTTGTAGACTATACTTCTTGGGGTATCAATTCCTATTTGAATCAAAGCTGTAACTATTTTGGGTTAAACGAGCATTCCAAAACAAATGTAATGGAATTTTGAATATACCTCGTTGTATTGGTAATATTTGGTGGTTATTATTTAATTCGTACATACTGACTCCAGAAAAGCATTTTGTATCAATTTGCTTTGTATCCATACGTACGTAGAACGATTTTAATAAACTGGTTATATTAACAGGTAATATTGTGGACACACGTGGTCAAAATGAAGAGGGTGCAGAATGTACCAGCGTTCCTTGGTACAGCAAAAATTTGTTAATAAAGATATTATGGAGTAAAAAGCTTGCTGCATCAAATAAACTATTATCGCGTCCATTTACAGCAGGTCCCAAGCCTGGCAGGAATCGAGGGAAGTTGACAAAAGAAGCAATGAATATACATTTCGATGGTTCAAAGCACTACTGTGGCCAACAAAAAAGTCGTCAGAAATAGGGAATTCGGAAATGAGAGGAAAATCGAAAGGGTTCGTGGTGGCAGCAGATATTAGGACACAATCAGGCGGAAGTATCGTGTTAGGCTAGCCGAAGACTGCAAAGAAGATTGTAGAATGTTAGCAATCTTAATGATAGGTCCTGTAGCTCTAAAGTATTACTTAAATAAACTAGGACAAGAAGATCTGTGCATGGGAGGTCACTAACGACATTAACATTTCAGTAGGTCATTTTTAACTCCTCCTAAATTTAAGAAAGAAAATTCTAGAGTAGTATTCCAATACACATACATACATTAGATCTATTCTGGTCGAAGCTTCTAATAAAACAAAATATTAACTGCGTAGTCGGATCCGCTCTATTTTCATCGCAGGATATTTGTTAGGTACTCTATTATGAGTTATTGAAAAGCTACTCCTTGAAGCAGTATTAGATAAATGCAAAAATTAATGGCAATTTATCATGGTGGTTTAAAGTTTCTAATGAAATTAGTCTTAATTTCTAATTCAGCCCCATATAAATAAACTAAAAGAAATCATGTTGTAAATGAAACAAATAACAATTACGGTGCATGTATAGTTACATAAAGATGCTGTATATAGACCAGAAAAAAAATATATATATATAATATAATTTCTCCTTTGCGAACAAAATTCAGCAAACATTGATTTTTGCGAGGTCTTTTTATGCGCGTATACAGCAGTAAAAAGGGAAAAAGCCTTTTCGGGGACTTTCATGGCTAAGCCCAACAAGAGTTATGGCCGATTTCTCTTCTTGACCGACTTCGTAACTGGAGAAGACAGAACAAACAAGCAGATCCGTTTCTTTGCACGATTCAAGATGATCGATGAAGACGTTAAAGCGCTTAGAAAATATGATCTAAGATATTCAATTGGGTTTTGGTAAAATTAAATATTGAATAGTCATATTACACGGATGAACGAGTACATATCAAGACTCGAGTTAAAAAAATCTAATCGCGTTTCGCAGATTAAAAATAAGCTAAAAAATCACCAATAAAATGGAATAAATCCGCACGAGAGACTAGGAGGCGATCACCTTGAAATAAAATTAAAAATATTGAAGGAAATTGGGCGGCTATCCAAAAGCTAATGTAAGAAACAGTAAACTGTGAATTCTTTTCGATACCTACTTCAAACTTGATATGTTATAAAATAGCGTAAAATTCAGTAAAATGTTTATATTTCGCCGTAATAAATTAATTATTAAAGATAATCCTCTAATATAATGCGCCCCCTCGTCCATAAATTTAAAATAAAATGCGAAACATTTTCACATACGCATCCCATTTTAACCGCATTTAAGTATCTCGCCGGATTCTTTGCTCCATATTAAAAAGATCCCGCAGTACCGGACTTCAATGGGCAGCAACGTTCTCTTAATATTAAGCGCGCAAAATAGGGTCCAACAATTCCAATTAGAGTTAAAATGAAATGGGGAATATGAGTGCTGTGTATTCTGCATAGCTAACTTTAGTACAGTGTGCGGACGCGAAGATATCTAAAGAATGGTACCTACGCTCGCTATTGTTTGAAGATGGGCACGTCGTATATCATGGTTTTAATTTTTGGTGTTTTGGTGGTTAGAATTAGATTAATATTGAACATGAGACATATAAATATAGAGCTGTTTTCTGGCCTTGGGGGCTGGCATAAAGTCATCGAATAATATGGAATAAGAGGATACTAGATCCGAATAAAATATGCAAAATCATTGATGGATTTGGGACAATATAAAAGGTCCTCATTTAAAGATCTAATATTTCTCTATTGTCCAAGTGTATGATTTACTGTTCACTTAGTATTTTGGTATTTAAATCAACAAATTAAATTGCTGCGCTATACAGGGAGGTTGTACCTACACACTTGTTCATTTTAGGAAACCAGTATTATTTCGCTTGGTACCTTTCCATTTTAATAAAATTTTGAATGTTGAATTGCCAAAACAATATCTTTATAATATTATGTTTGTTCTATCGAAAGAGAAACTTGGTGCTTTATTCTCAGCTAGACAAGTTACTTCCACTCATCTGTTCATCTTAGAAAGCCCAGATTGTTGTATCCTTAGTATTTGGGCTTCCTGAAATGAGCAGATATGAAATATTTGTTCTGTACAAGGAATCCTAGTTATTCTACTAACAAAAAAAATATATAAATTTGAGATAAGGTGTATTGTTTCAAATGAAAGAAACCTTGCTATTAGTGTACAAACGAAGAAAATTTATGGATCATGTTGAAAAGTAAATTTTTCAATTTAGCTGCTTTCTGTAATTAATTACAATAACAACCGGACAACTCTCAACGAAACTCTTCCTTTAATACACCTAAAAATACTCAATTTTTAAAAGGCCGGACGCGTGTAGAAATTACGACTTTGATCGCAATTGAGATACGTCAAATGTATGCAATGATTGATTCGCAAGTTGTGCATGTTCGAATGAAAGATAGTTGAATAGAGATGGAATCATCGCATACAGCGCGAATGGAAAAGAGATGTCTCTCAATGAACGAAAGCAACAGTTCGCGGTGACCACAAAGTGCATCGATTTACCCCGCATATACGCGTGGTTAATAGCACCAGCTGATTCTCCAAAACTTACTTTTTCCTATTTAGCGCGTGCTCAATTAATCAATATATCGGATTCTGGATTCCACGCACTGATATTGTAAGTGCACTACGCGGAGCTTTTGAAGGCTTAATCCATATGCACATCAACCACTTATTCCTTATTATAAAACAATTTTTTAAATTAACCAAAAAACAAAAAATTAAAACGGTTGAATATACTCACATGCTACCCCATAGATGACCCTTCATAGTATTATTCGACTTTAAACTATTACATACAGGCTACTACGAATCTTCGCTGCTATTTTGTTTTTTGATTGTCGTGTAGATCTTGCCTGTGTCGTCTCAACGTTGGGACTGAACATACGAGGCGTGTGCAGCAAGTTTTAAACCGGCCTGAACGAATGTGGTTCGGCGCAGGAGCGAAACTAGAAGGAAGCAACCGATCGCAGCGAACTAAAACCGTAGAATGAACCGAGAAGGAACCCTACACGAGGGTAAAATCCGAAAAACACCCCTCGAAACCTCGTAATCCGCAAACGTGTGCCGATTGGATAAGCGCGTGGGGTGGGGGGGAATTCGCCGCTATACGTTACGCGTTGCTGACCAATCACGCGCCCGGATTCGCGGCGCCAAATTGTCGCGACACTCAAATGTTCAGGAGAAACTATCCATTACAAACTAGATACTATAGTATGCGGAGCTTAATTCTTTTTGTGCATGATGGCATACAGCAGCGTGCAAAAGATGCTTCACTATATCCTTCAGATAGCCGGTAGTTATGGGAATAGATTCAGGTGTGAAATTGTGAAAGAGTACTGAACTAAATTATTGTCTTAAAATCATTAGAAATCTTGCAATATGTAGTTTCAATGTAGTTTTGTGCCGAGTGTTTGCCATCAATCCATCGCTGACCATTTAAAATAAAAAGAAGTAGGTATTTTGAAAAATCTATTTATAGAAGCACTGTTTTCCCAGGCTTACGCTTGCAATTCTGCGTACCTAGGCCAAATTGCTAAAATAATGTTAAAAAAGTATAATTGGATGAGCCATGTTCTTTTTTTTAATTATTTTTATGCCGGTTCAAAGTATATTTACTGCAGATCACCAAACATTTATCATTGAAAGCTATTTTCGTAACAGAATGGGGGAACAGTCTTATTCTATGCACCTATATGTACGCATCATCATATCTTGATTTATCGCTGCGTTGTTGTAAGTTGTAAATTCGATAGTGCTAGACTCAAGAAAAGAACTGCTGAAACTGTTACGGATGTGAGCAAGCACATAGATCATTCACCTGAAGAATCAATTAGAAAGCTTTCATTGGTCCTATGGTACCTACTTGTCAGCATATTGTTAGGAAAGATGTTGTGCAAGCCCATTGATCATGCAGTGGAGTGCAATACTGAAATTGGTTTGAAAGTCACATGAATGGGTGATAAATCTTTGACAAATCCTCCTTCTCAGACGAAGTTTGGTTCCGGTTTAATGGTTTTATTAACAAAACAAACCATAGATATTGACGTGATTTTCACCACAGATTCTGGCTGAAGTCGTAACTAGTCCTAGGGTATATTGAAATAAATCAGTATGGAACAAAGAAATATTTTTATTTTGATATACCAGATCTTACAACATAGACTACTTGCAAAAATTTTTCAGGGTACCTGGCAGAAGAAACAGTTTGATAAAACGCTGAGTTCTTTTGGATGATTATTCCAGATGAAGATCCAATAAAACAACTGCTCTAGTCGATGTATCTGCAATTAGAGTTAAAGCAAGGCTTGTCGTTGTTTTTTTGCATAGTTAATCAGTGCCAAAATATATATCTTTTTTTTGAGAAAAAAAATCATCAGTCAATTCATTCTTGCCCTCACACTAGCACGATGAACTTGCACACTCAGATCTACAACAATTGCTATGCTATCATGCAGCACTTTTGTACAAATTGAAGATGATACATGATCTGTTTCGATGGTACTTCATGTCATCTTGGAATCACCAAATTGCAGACTTTACTGAAGAAAATCATATTAAAAGGTGAAGTAATTACTGAATAGTTATCTAGATTCAGATAAAAACCATATCTGTTAAAATGTATCTTCATTTGTGTGTTATAACTAAAGTCAAATGTAATTAACGTCTAACTTACTACTAAGCTTTACCTGAATTTTCAAAAAGTACCGATATACTCTGGGATTTAGATGCCCCACAGGTCGGGGCACATAGGTTTTTGCCTACATCTAAGTATTAGGTTTAATCCGTTCAGTCACGATTTATTAAAGTTAATCCATTAGAATAGCATCAGAATTGGTGGCCTGTGTACACGACACAGTAAGCGAAAGTTTTAAAACTAAAAATTAAGTTTTATCTTCTTCATCTTTTATTTCAGTACATTTATTCTGAACTAATTCCTTTTCACTTCGTTCTCCTTCTCGGTTAGCTGGAGAGAGGGATGTAAATAATGTCACCCTCAGTTCTTCTTTACAGTCTAACAGGACCAACTATTCGCAATTGTCTACAGGAAGCTTTCTAGACTAGGCTTAATTTATTAATAAATCTGCTAGCAATTAACTATGGATCCAATAAGTACTTAAGAGCAATACTCCGTCCCGATAAGGAATTTACCGTTTGCCAGACGGGCACTGGGGCCTTGATGTCAGAAACGTCCACCTTTCAATATTTAGATGTTATTTGTCTGGAAATTCCAAGTTTCCACAATTCACCGAAAGAGGCCTCTTTCGGTAGCCAAATTATATTAATTAAGCGAGATACTTGTTAGTATTACATCACTTATTAGTAAAAAGTGATTATTATAATGCTTTTGGTGCTAATAATTAATCTTCAGTTGCCCGTTGTAAGCTTAATTAACCCTTTAATGTGATTCTTTTCAGTAAAATCGTATGATTTTTCAATTTTGTTATTTATATACGTATTATTTTTCATTTATTTTAAAAAACACGAGATATTTATCGAAGGCGCCTGGATGCCGTTTGATTATGTGTGAGTGAAGTTTTATTGTACACGATTCATTTTATGGAGATTGTTAAATTTAATATTCACTGCCAACATGAACTATTTAAAGTAAAAAATTACTTTAATGTGGTATCCTTAATTTTACATACTTTTAGTTAAATTAATTTTCAAGTTAACTTCAAACAAAATATGAAACTGCCCCAGTTAACTTGGGGTTGTATATTTTTGTCAGTTAAGCGTGGCCGTGTTAATTCAGGTTTGTGCCTTATGTGGCAAGGGTGAACGTTCGTGTTCGAGAAATTTTAAGATTTGCTCGTTAATAGAAGAACTAAACAGCAATGGATATAAATATCATAAAGAATATGTTAATGTAATAATGTTTTTATCAAAATTGGTCCAACGAACGAGCTTATCATTTTAATAAATGACTGTTTATTATATCGATGAACACATATAAACGGATTTATTGATATAAAGAATTAATGTCCAATGAAAAAAAGTTTGTTTCGCTTCTCACAAAATAAGTTAATAAACGCATTCATAAAGAGGTTTCAATTTGATAAACGTAGTTCATTGCTGTAATAATTTTTTGTTACTGTAACAAAACGAAGTCAACGAACACGAGTTATTAAATTAATTTTTTTAGTGTATTCCAAACGCGGAATATAAATAATAATATAACTAACCGGCAACTGCAAGCCTTCGTTAATTATAGCTGAGATAACTTCATTTTTCACGTTTACATTGTGGTTGCAATTTTATCCTCAAAAAGTATTCGTTTTACAAATATTTTTGTAAATTACCATATCATGCAGATAACTCTTTCATAATCATCCTCAGCAACAACAAGCAAATCAAAATTTAAACACCTTATGCCGTGTTATTTTCTTTGAACGCTAGTGTATATCGTAATGTAATGAAGAGGGCGATTGTGGGGGAAGAAATTCCGAATAAGTCTTCCGAATTAGATAGATGCGGGGGTAGAAAGAACCGGAAGATATGAATCTTTCTGTTTTTCGCGGACAGCTTAGCCAAAACAAGTATAGCCTGCTTATTTTTGCAGAGACCGCCTTAGAAACTTACGTAATAGAAAAGTAATACATTTTCCTCTTATATATTTTTGGAGTAATGTCGACGTTTTTGGAAAAATTAGGTCGATCAATTTCACTTTTCGTTATCCGGCAATTTAGGAAAGGCAAGGGTCCTGCGACTCGGAAAGAAAAATAGAAAGTTGAAAAGAAGCGGAAACTTTTTAAAACTAATTTTGCCCTTACTTCTTAACCCCGATAAAACGAACAAAAGTGATTTAGTTCCGTAGCTTCTAGTTAAAATTTCAACGTTATCTAAAACTTATCGAAATTTAATGAACTCCTTTAAATTCAACTGGAAGTGAGGAAAATATCTAAAAAGATGCTTTTCTGTTTGTATTTGTGGTGTAAATTTGATATTAATATTTAACATTATCAATGATGACAAATTAAACTGAAATGAAACTGACTAGCGATATTTTCCAGAAAGAATAGAGTACTGCAGATGTTTGTTGTGCTGATTATAAGTTTTGTCAATCCTTGTCCAATCTTTTACTTTTTAAGTGATTTTTAAAATAATTCTTTCTGCAAGAAGTCATGGTATTGAACTGATTTTTTGAGGAAACCACGAGCGTTTGGTGAGAAGTCGCATTCCTTAGCTACCGCGAAGTGGTGGTACAAATAATATCAATGCGGTCGACTGTCTTGAAATTACAACTTTCGGGCTTCTAAGCCAAGTTACCGAAAAGAATATTGGCTTTAAATGAAGAGGACCGGCATGTTACTACCAGAAGTATTCAAATAGCTGTGAAGCAGTTGGCGCCATTTCACACAAACATTTGATAGTAGAGAAGCTTTGTTGAGTGTAGGCTTTCACGACCGTAATCCATTGTAGAAATGTCTTTCGGTGACTCCAGTCTGGAGTCTTTAGAAATCTTCTGAAGAAGCTGACAACATGGTCAGCGAAACTTCAAGTAAAATATTAACTACACGACATCACCCGAAAGACATTTCTACAAAGAAGCTTTGTGTTTTGAAGATTGGTTTTCACTGATGTAAAAATGCATTAACTGAGAAAGGGAATACTTCAAAAAATTATAAATAAACGCGTTTTATCCCCACGTAGCAACAAACAAATTTAGCAGATGCAAAATGATCCACAATAAAATACAAGGTCATACTCAAAGTTAATTGATAAAGAGAGTACATCCATAGCTCCTTTTTCAGATTTTTGGTACCTCTTTGAGCGTCGTAGAGCAATCGAGAAAATTCATTAAGCACGGAGGTGGCAGCATTATGATATGGAAGCCCATTTGATCGCAGGATATTGTTCACACCTATATGAATAATCAAAAGTACAAAGGCGAGGTCATAGTATGCATAACTTTTTTCAGAGCTTTTAGAAAACCGTTTTCTTTTCTACCGCACAGCTCAAAAAACTAAAGGTCGGCTACACGAAAATGGATTCTATCTTCTGGATTGACCTATTCAATCTCCAGACTAAATCCAATTGAGGATTTTTCGCACTTTACACAAACCAAGAGATAACAAACACTGTTAAAAAAACACCCGTTGAAAAATTGGCGAGTGTTTTAAGTTTTGCAAAGTTTAGGGTGCTCCGATTTATTGGCCAAGGCTGTAGAGTAGAGGGTGCAAATATGAGACGCCACTTTATTTAATGAGTACATTTTCGTTGTAAATCGAGTTATCTACAGCACAATGTCTTTAAAAAATGCTAAAGTTATTGCTTGAGGTATTGTGGCGCAAATATAGAATATTCTGAAAATTTGCTACATAACATTTATTTATTGCAGCAATAACGTAATTATATGCAACGATCACATTCCTTTTCCTCTGAATGCTGTAATTGCCAGACTCCTTGCTTCTTCGCTGTGCAGCTTTCTTTTATTTTCACAAACTCGACGTTGACTTCTTTTTCGTGGCACTCTAAGACAGAAACAGGAAAGCTTTCGTGGAAAACATATGTGAAAGAATGACGGCGTAGTAATATTTCGTATTCTCAACAACCCACATTATTTATAAACATTTTAGATTAGATTTCGTTGTGTATTAAAAAAGAATAGATGGCAGTAGTATTTTTATAAAACCTATTTCGTGTACAATAGTACATTTAAATAACAAAAATAAGTTACAAAAACAAATAATCACTCATATGTACTTACCTGTTAACTGCATCTGGGGCACACTGTATATTTAATGTTGAAACAAATGTGTGGCTTCTATGAATTTTGAACTATCGAATTGAACTGTATTATTTATTATTTCTACATGAATATTAATAGTAAGTATTAATAGAACATTTTTTACTGAATAGCGCATATAACTCTCGTTTGCACCATTATATAATTCCAGAAAACAATATGATCACATTTATCATTTATTCTGTTATCATTCAAGGCTAAATATAAACAATTATTTCGCTCGAATCGGAATTTTTTATGCTTTCTGTTATAATATTTAAATTTTGTTTAATTTATGTTCTACTTGTCTGATGTGTTCCAATATCAATAAATTGATTTATTATTATTATTGTATCCTAATGTGCCTTTAATATTGTTGTAGTGAAAATTGCTTGGTATGAATGTTTGTGAAGATTCCTGCATTTCCCATTCTGCTGTAAAATAAAGACTACTTCGCGTCAATTTTTGGGCATTCTTCTTTTCCAATTCATAAACTCTATACTCACAGAAGGAGGAGATATCTCCAATTAGGTATTATGTAACATCGAATCGAACGAAAGAAATGAACAAGAAAGCAAAACTGGAAAAAACCCATATAAACCCATACATCTTCCTTCGTCATGTAAGTTAAAGTGCAGCGAGAACTCGGTAGTACATATGACTGGAGAAACGCGCAGAGATAATCAAGATAAGGGCGCTTTGGCGTCGGGAGCGCGGGTGGGGCGGTCGCGGGAGGTGAGGAAGAGTTCTTCGGCGCCCGACAGGCGGCTTCCGATCCGACACTGTCACACAGCATCCCTGCTATCTATCCTGTCGGTCCTAAAGCGGCAGCAGCCTTCTGCGTCTTTCCTGCTGTTGCCCGTTGCTCCTGCGAGGCCTATTGTTCCGTATTTACGACGACGAACAACAACCAGGCCATCGTGCGCCGTGCATAACGCGGCCAGAAAGCTCGGTATAAGAGAAGAAAAAGCTTCGGCTGCGGTGTGGGCCTCTCAGAAAGCTGCGACGCCGAGGCCAGCGTATACGTGTGGGGTGGGCGTTGCGGGGTGTATTCGCAGATAGAGAACGCTGCCTGGCACCCTTTGATGTGTATTCTCCTTTTTTGTAGTGTTTAAGGGTCGAACAAAAGGCAGTTGAAAAAGCTATTTTTCTTTTTCGGTCCGTAGGCGAATGATAGATGTTTTGGTGTATTTTAAATTGGCCGTGAAAACTTGGAAATATTTACATCGGTCACGAAAAAGCAAGAAAATTATTTTCTTTATGCGTTTTTAGTTTGTTTAACATATTACGTCTAAACAAGATTTAAAGACAATATCAACTACGTATTCATCGGGAACAAACTTAATCCATACAAATTCTGAGACTGTGACTGCAAGGACTTTCAACCCTTTTTATTTTTATATCACCATAAGTTTCTAGCAAACCACGAGAAGCTTCTTCGGAATCTTATTTGCAAAGCTTACAATTAGTCGGAGGTAAATAAAACATTTTTTGAAGGTCAATGTCTTTCTAAATAAATTAATTTTCGAAGGTCGTGGGTAAAATAAACAGAAAATACTAACGTTTTACGAGAATCGAATTGAAAGGAAAAGCTAACCTTAAAATTTAACGTTGCGCGAACTCCTTGTGGTAATGCGTCATGCACTAAACATCTCAGGTTCGCTTGAATATCAGAACTTGAATTCATATTTTCTTGAAGTAAAATTCAAACAGAAAACACTTGGAGTCGCTTGGAAAATAAAACAATTAGCCAAACATGTCTCTAAACAGAAAGACTGTGGTAACGGTCCTTTATTCCAGATACCATTTGTCAAAAGCTTACGGCCAATTACGATACCAGTTTTATAATAGACAATATCTCCGCGTTCTAAAGCCTAAGTTTATGACCTTAGAATTAGCGACAACCATTAAATGAAATATTTTAAAATTAAAACATCAATACGGTGCTTAACTAATTTTGAAAGGGAAACAATGGACGTAAATTTTGGTAAGAAAAGGACATTTCCTTTTGAAAAGTCAATAACGTTAGACACTGTATATGGTTCTATCAATCAAAGACATCCAAATTAGCTAATTTGAAAATCGAAACAAACCTTCTATGTAAGAGTAAACCTACATTCGTATTTAATGTCAATATATCAACAGATCGTTTAAAATTCAATTCATCTGTTAAATTCCAAGTCAGCCATGCAACGTTCCCGGTATGCGAACCATAAACCGCCGAGTAAGATCGTCTCGCTCGGCGCACCATAGTTGGTTACGCGGCCTTGGCTGTCAGGGTCAAGAACTCTTGGGTTACGCGTCTGAATCGAAGAAACACATTAGTATTTACATTACTTGTATGGATGTATGCGTGTAACAACGTGAACGTCATCGTATGCATACTGTGTACAGATTAATATTAGCGAGCTCTATTCGATGGAAGGAAGAACGGAATGAGAAAGGACGTACGCAAATTCTCCAAACGGGAAGCGGTAAGCAACAATTGACAACGGCCGGATGGTAAGAGACGCAATCGCGTATTGTACGCAGGAAATCTAAATCGAGTTTAATCGCATATCAGTCGCTAAATGTAAAATTGGTTGTCGGCTATCAATTTGCATTGATTTCAATTCAATTCAGCGTTTAACGTAGAATTTTTAGCACAAATTTGCCTGCGCTTCCTTTAGCTTAATGGTGTACAGATAAGATCTTCCTACAATTTTAGTAGGTTTAATATCAGATCACCCGAATGGACCCAAAAAAATTATACAATCAGGGAACTTTTTTAAAGGGAGACATATTCACCGAATCTTGAGTAAGTTCAGCATTTTGGGATTTAAATGTGATGCGTTGGAATTATTTCATCGTTTAGCATAATTTAAGGAAATTCAAGAACTGAGTAAAATAAACGATATGAGTAGTTTCTGCCTTTAATGTATTGCTGCAATATCAAATGAGAGCTCGTGAAAGATAAAGAAAAAAAAAATTTGTTTGTATTGTTATTTGTTGTAATAAATTAGTTTAATTCCAAAAATTAGTTAATGTAAGTGGCATCAGACGCTGTTCCTGCTACGTGTAAGAACAATAATTTTTTTCAATTATTATGGTATAAAAAAAATTTCATCAGGCAAATTGCGTTAATTATTAAAATTATATTAAAAAGGGAAAGAAATGTTACTTCTTCTGCCATCTAGATAGTGTGAAAGCTGCAATAAATAAATATCAAATCATTTAGTCGTATCTTCCTTTAAGTTTAGTGGTTTTAATAATCATAAAAAGCATAAAAATGAAAGATGCAGACAATTTCAATGCTGACTTTTGAAAGGCATAATTCACCATACAAAGAATTTCCTTGAACAGCGAATGTACGAGTTAAGACGTTGTATCTTCATTAAAATTTCACAAGCGGCTCAGGATGGACCTTAATTGAAATTCATGCCATAAACTTATAATACTTTTTTACCTTCATGTTTTAGCCTTTTTTGGAAATTCATCCTTTAAAGGGCTACAATAGGGGATGAAAGGTATTGTGTGACTTTCGTCAATTTTTGAGGTTGAACCTGGAAATTGTTATTTGGGCTTTTGGTTAGAAAAAAAAAGTACTATTTTAGTGGTTTTGAGAATTTGGGTGGAATATTTAAAATCAATTCAAGAAAAATCGTAGACAAGCTCCCAATTAGAAAAAATATGTTCCATAATTTTTGGAAAACTAATATAACTATATCATTGCAGTAACCATCTTATATTGCGCATATAAATCAAGGATAGCCTGCGCCTAATGTCTTCTCGGCATCCTTTAGGCAGTTTAGAAAAATTGTGAATTGCAAATAACGTTTTACAAAAGTCAAATTGATTCAATTAAAACTAATTTTAAAATTTGATTAAAGAAAAAGTACGAACTGTACAACGTTAGATCCACAGGAAAGGCAATGGTTGAATTGAGTCTAGTGTTATTTACGCCTGCCAAAACTATTGGCTCTGCTGTGCACTTAAAATTTGATTTGAACACGTTACATAAATAAATCCCAGCATTCTTCTGAACAGACAAACCTGAATTAAAATTGTGTTTGAAATAAAAATTGAACATTACAGCACTTTAGTTTGCTTGGAAAATGAAGCACTTACAATGGAATACAGGTAACCCGAAAATTCAGAAAGATTCAGAGATTATACGATAGCGTCGGTAGTTTTCCTGTAGCTCCCGGTCCCGGGCGAAAACGGGCGATTGGGCGATTTTTTCGGGTTATCTGTATTCCTTTATTAGCTGAATACGTCTTCTCCCAACAGCAATTTGAATTAAGCAAACAAATTGTCGTTTTGTCCCTTCGCTCTTTTGTTTAATTTCTTTAACAGAACAAGGAATAGGACAAGGGTAGGGCTATATAAGCCGCTGAAGAATTGAAGCTAAGTCAGAAACCTTTGCCATTATAATCTGTGTTATAATTATAATTATTCAACAATAATGGTAAAGTTACACAGACGCGCGTTTCGCCGTTTACGGCTCATCAGTGCACCTTGTGGAAGGTGATAGTTGCAATTGAAATTGTTATAAAAATGACAAGGAGAAAGACGATGAAATGATTTAATGGAGTTCTTTTTTTTTCATGTTTGTATTTGTTATTATAAGAAAAGTTCAGCAATTTGGACGTCTGCTTTGTATACATTTGTGATCTGTACAATGGCTTTAATATAACACATCAAAGGTAGATACAATTTACGGCAACTCTTTTTTGTAATGCATTAAAAAAATATTCTTTATCATTCATCAAAATATTGCTTATCTTATCTATTTCTTTAGATTTTAATCGATGATTATCTTCAAAATTGCTGAAGCGCCGCAGAATGTATCGATAAATAATACAATTATTTATACTTCAATTTTCACGAACTCCTTTCGTCAGATATTCGCAAATACCTTTCGCCGAAATATGTAGTTCGAGAACATCAACATGCAAACCGCAAATCGCAAACGTTTGCATAAGTATTGGGATATTATCGATTCCCCGAACAAAAGTCGACCGTTCCTCGTATTTGCATGCCGTGACAACGGCAAGAAATCACCCTTCCCTTATGACAAATGTTCGCCGGAAAAGTGCCAAGACTATCAGACCGTTGGAAAATATATTGGTTTACTTAGAAAATAAGGCGATCATCACGACATGGGATTATAATTACAATTAAGAATCGCTTCGGTTGATGCGCGTAGTTAAATTAGCAAGGAAGGACATGAACAATGATCTAGAAAAGAATAAGGAATGGAATTGTTGAGTGATTATTAATTATAAGAATTTGATTTTTAATAATATTATTCTTATACGGTATTCTCCGTGAGCCCAGCTAACACACTAATGTAATGGGATTCCAGCCACCTCATAACGATGTTCTTCTATAAATTGGGGAAAATTTACGATCCTTTCCTTAGGATAATGCAGGAAATGGAATGGAAGCCATTATACCGCCTTAGAGCAATGCACATGGGCTTAATTTGGTAATAAATTATGCATTAGCAACGTTACTCCTTAGTAGGTCTAACTGCGAAGCTTCTATACAGCCAAAATAGATTATTTACTTACATAAAACGTTCTAATACTGAATACTTATTACCTAATAACACACCTAACACAATAATAAAAGATGAAGATGGATTATTCAATACTTGGGGGATTTGTTTAAAAAAGTTTAAAAGATTTTTAAACAAATTTCACATCTGTTTATTTCATTGGATATTTCAGTATCGTTGCAATTTAGGTTTCTGAATTATAAGAGGTGAGATCAGAAAATTCCGGAATTTTAAAAATAACAATCGCCAAAAAGTATTTATCAAGTTATCAGCAAAATACAGATCAAGCATCTTAGTGAAAACAGACGCATAACATTTTTGCTTAGTGTTAATTTATATCAACTAGTGTTGTTGAGATTTATTGTTAGGATGCTTTTTGCAAACGAAGTTGATTATAAAAAATTTTGTATTAAAATAATGAAGTATCTCTGACAGGATGTGGAGAAAAAATCCTGAACGCTTGGAAACCAAACCCCAACATGATATTAATTCTGTTATTAATTCATTATTTTTTTAACAAAACACAAGCCAACAGTTTTTGATCTTATCTACTAGCTGGATCTAACACTACACATTTATTTATGTGTCAAACCAGAAATATTTTTGGCAGGATGAAAAGCATTCCGGAAGTGTTTCAAATGATGGGAGTGTCGTATTCAAAGTAAAGTGGAAAGCTTTGAAGTCAACGAAATTAAAAATCAGGCACAGATATGCTCTCCCTATTTTTGAAAAGGTGTTTCTTTTGTTCTACGAAGGTAGTCCGAAAAGTTGCCAGCTTAACAGAGAAACATAGAAAGTATCCAGCGATGCTCCTGTCCCCAAACATGTGACATATTGTTCTGCAAAATAGGCGTTGATGAACGTGAGCCCCCCGATTCGTTCGAAATCTCTATCCTCCGAGCCGAAACTTAGAGCTCAGGAAATAGAAAAAAATCGTTGGAGACCAGATCTGTTGATCTCTTTCTCTATTCGAATCCCAATTTATGAATTTTTGCCATGATGATCACTGAACTGTGAAGCGGTGCACTGTCTTGGTGGAAGAGAACTTCCTTTTTATTCAAATAAAGACGTTTTTCCGCAATTTCTGTTTTCAGCTTGTCAAATAATGATACGTAATATGCTTCTGTTATTATCTTTTCTTTTTCAAGAAAATCGATTAACACTATCATTTTCCCAGTCAATAGTACAGTCTTTGCACTTTTCGGAGGCTATTCAGCCTTCGCGGACCACCATTTTGAGGAAAGTACTGGTATATCCAAGCTTCATTTACAGTTGCTAATTGGTGCCAAAAGACCGACTTATTTCGTTTAAACTGCTTCAACAGGGCTTTGGAAATATCCACTCGAATGCATGTTTCATTCTGATTGAGCAAGAGCGACCCTTGACGCTCGGCCAGCTTTTTCATGCACAAATTTTCACAGATTTTTTCGAGATGCACACAGTCTCTAATATCTTTCTAACCTTAACTCGAAGATCATCTAGCATCACTTGGTGAACTTTCGCGATGTTATTGGTAGTGGTTGCAGTTTTTGACCATCCTTAAAATTCATCGTCAACCAAGCTGATACGACCACGTTTAAATTTAGCATTTCGGCTTTAATTTGGTTAGGGGTATTGCCTTTCAAATGGAAGAATTCAAGAGTGGCTCGAAATTTTATTTTTCATTTTTACCTTAACGCAAGCGATGTTAGACAATTGAGCGCCCAATTTTCGAAAGTTTTTTCAACGCATGCCCAATTACATTACCAGAATATTTCTGATAAGTAACACCTTCTTCATGTTAAAGTTTGAAATTTTTCAGACCAATCTCCTAGATCGTAAAGGAATCAATCAGGAAATTTGGAGGAAAATAGCGAAAAAAAAATACGAAACCAGAGTTCTAGTTTGGTCTTTAAATGAACCATTTCATGAGTGTAGGCTTTCACAACCGTAATCCATAGTAGAAATGTATTTCAGGTGTTGTCGCGTAGTTAATATTTCACTTGACGTTTCGCTGATCATGCTGTCAGCTTCTTCAGAAGGTTTCTAAAGACTGTCTTTAGAAATCTTCTGAAGAAGCTGACAGCATGATCAGCGAAACGACAAGTCAAACATCAAGTACGCGACAACACCCGAAAGACATTTCTACAATAAGAATAGAAGATGAAATTCAAACAAGAACCTCATTAAAAGGGCACCACACATGCGTGTAAGTATTAACAAGAAGTATAGTAAGAGTAACAAGTAGAGGCAACGTAAACCTATTGACCGAATTATAGATAAGATATGCGAACCTCAAAGAAGACTTGAAATTAACCTTGATATTTTTACTAACGGGATCTAGAAAAATATAGGCAGAATGCCGCAATACACATCTGCATCTAAATCAAAAATTCGTTTCTATAATAACTCATATCTCCATAGAAAGTCTTCTCAAAATACTGTAACGGTCATATTGATCACTAGAAACAATGTAGAATCTCTGAATCATTGCTGCATTATGAATTCGAATCATTACTAGAACTATAAAAGCCAAAAATAAATGCGTTATTGAAAGTTAGACATGACTCACGGAATGCGGTTGTAAATAATTGTATTGGTGATGAGGGGAC
>LR736869.1:389514-451289 GCA_902654985.2 Oryctes borbonicus
CCGCTTATAAATCACTCTAATCGAAGGTGTAGATTCACGATAAGAAGAAACACTCTTTCATCTTTATTTGAAAATCACTCTACTTGCACGATTCAAACGAACGCTAAACACAAGGTAATAACCTAATATGAATGAAATTTGGTACGAATTCCTTCGATAGATGCGACCAATTGACAACAACCTCGATATGCATCAGTGGTACTTTTTCTGTGACCTTGCATGTACGAAGTATTTATTGTGAAAAAAAATAAAAGAAAAAGAATAGAATTTTGGGATGTTGTCAGAGAAAATTGGCACGTTATTCCCAGCAGAAAGATGCAAATATTTAATAACATATTCTATGCGTAGATTTTGTCAGGCAGCATGTTTCCTTTTTCAATTAAATTTATATTCACAGTACGCCTCCGAAGTCATTTAATTTTTTTTTTTAATAATTTCTTACGAAGTCAAAGGCATTAGATATTGTCATTAAAATAAGTAACATGTTACGATGTAGAACGAACGACAGAAAAATGACTAAAATAAGGAGCAACGAATTTAATTTATGTTACAGATGCAACTTCGAAAAAAAAAATGTGTTTAATGTAAAATCCACGCTTTTAACAGTTAAACAATAACAAATAATCTGCAGATCCCCGTCGAAGGAAAAGAATAAACTTTGAGAACGAAATACGTACACGACCTTAAAAAAATGTTCTTTTAAGTACGAGGACTGACTATTAAGTTAATCTAAAGTCATAGAGATAGTGAATATGAGAACCTTTGTATTTCTTTGCAAAAAAATTTCTTTAGACATTTTAAATATTAAGATTTTAGTCCTATCGCTGAAAGGATTACTGGCCCTTCTTCTTAATAGCTTATGTCGCGTCCTAGAGTATATAGATTGGATAATGGATTCTTTGAAAGTTGTTTGAATCATCTCCGCACTTCCTCTATTCCGAAGGTAGGATTTGATTTAGTCAATCAGATTGGTAAAGTATATTTTGAATAAATAAAAAATATCTACAAATATTACTTAAAAAAGACACCAAGAAACATTTTTTAAGAGGAAAATCTTTGTTAACAAAAATTAGATGTACAAGAACAAGGATGATTAATCTTCATATGGTTTTGAAATTATGCTTGAAAATTTCACTGAAACAGTTATATGAACTTTGTATGATTGAATTTAGGTAATGTCCGGCAAAGTAATTATCTGCAAGCCAGAAGTTCTCGCAATTCTAACCGTTAACTGTGTGATTAATCTTTAATAATTAGCTTAACTAGAAACATGTTATTAAGAATACGTCAATCATGAGTTCATTTTTTATTAAAGTGTGACCGCATACATTTCTGATGAATTCACGTTTACGTGTTACGTGTTCATGAATAAATGTAAGAAACGTATTGTTACGACTCCAATTTGACTATAGATAGGAATTTTACACCTGACGATGTTACACACTTAGAAATTCAAAAACACCGAAACAAAGAGGATCAATAAACCCGATTTGTGTCACCATACTTGGATATATTATACAAAGAAACGTGGTCTTATGTAAAAGCTACACTTTCTAAATGGTAGATAATGCACCAATTATCGTCTTAAGCTCACGTAAGATAAATACCTACTAATGTTTTTTAATTTAAAACTGACAGCAATTACAAGAATGGATCATTAGTTAAGCATGACTTCTTAGTTGCTTTAGTTTGGTGCACTTTGTATGCACAGCTGTCGACATACTAAACAGGCGACAGCCTTGACATAATTGTATAGACAGAGGATGTTCGAATACATTTTTGCAGCAGTCACATGCCGATGTTGTCCGCTAAATTATAGTTGAGACGATAAATTATGCTAATATGTCAGTACTGGGACATATACTGTACGCCACTAATGCTATTAATTAAAAACAAAACAAAAGTGATGGTACTTGGTGATAGACAACGCAAAACTGAAATTACATTAGAAAAGGAAAAATCCATGGGAGATCATTCACAAACAAGAGAGAAATACCAAAGAGTATCAAGTACGTATTAAGAACGACACGTAGATCTATCTTGAAGATTCAGTACCCTTCAAGGACAAAAATATGTAAAATACAGGCAACAAAAATGAGATACCTTAGAAGAGTTAAAGATATGATAATGAAATATAAGATAAGAAGTACACAATTAAGAAAGAAATTATCAATCGAACCAACACCGGAATTCATTAAGAAAGGGCAACGTAGCTGATGGGGACATTTTCAAGTCATGTAAAACCAAAGAACAGTGAAACAAATATGGGAAGCTGAGACCCAAAAGCAAAAGAAAAGAGGAAGGCATAGAAATACATGGAGTAGCGAGATGGGAAACATATTAAAAGCAAGAAGCACCACCTAAGAAGAACCGAAAGGAACCGCAGGAATGGGCAAACATTGTATATATGCATAGAACTACATGGAGCTGCGAGATGGGAAACATATTAAAAGCAAGAAGAACCAAAAAGAACCGCAGTAATGGGCAAATATTGTATACTGCAGAACAAGTACATGATTATGTAAAATTAATGTATATAACACGTCCGACATATATAAAATTAGGGTTTTTTTTTTTGATATATGTATACAAATATGTATACTTACAATCAAAAGATTTTTTCAAGGCTAGATGAAGTGGTTGCTGAAAACCAAAGAATCTAAATATAATTTCAAATGTGATGACGTAGTTAAAAGGCAATGACATTTTTCGTGATGACATCATTTAATAAACTGAACTTTATTGGCAAGACCAAAAGTTCTCTGAAAATCCCATAAAATGATTTGGATGATTTTACCATAAGGAAAGAAAGGCTAAGCCAACGCCTAAGTAAAGATTTAGATCAGATTCGACACATGTTTCATCAAAATCGTTTGACAAACTTTCCAGAAGACCGTTTGAACTTGGTCTGGGTATTAGCTACCATGCTGAGAATCTCATAGTACTGATAATGGAATGTCATTAATGGAACTGCTGGTACATTATTTTGTTCAAAAACAACGATGATGCTTTTTCCTGATTTCATCAATGACCTTTTGCAAACCAATTGTTGTATCACCATTAACTGTTCTTCTATCTTCCAAAGCAATTTTTGCGACATATCTAGTTCAACGCAAGAAACAGGTGATCATTTTCTTACAAGTGCACAACTTTAGTTGGATTTCCGAACACTCAAGCCGTCTGGTTGCTTAGTTTCGCCTCGTGCGAATATACGAAAGCTTCATCAAGCTTCATGATGTTCTATGCAGATTTTGCACTTCTTGTATTCGATTTTCTTGAGGATTTCCTTGCACCAATTGACACGAGCTTTTATTGTGCCTAAACAAATCTTTTTCATAACTAAACGTGCATGCAAAATCGAATGTATTGGAGCTTTCAATATGTCCGAAGATGCATCTATTTCAGAGTAAGTCACATGCCGATGCTTTTCAATGACGTTGGGTACAACATAACAATCGATTTTGGTCGACTTTCACGAAATTCATCACTGATTACGACGAAATTCTGCAAGCCAGTTGTAAACAGCCTTTTTTGTGCTTCATTACCAAAAGTTGGACAGAAATTCGAAGCGTTGTTGTCGAGTTAGGCTTTTACTAAAATCGTAAGAACTCATCCTACGTCACGTGAAATTTCTTGTTTGTTTTCTTTAATGCTCACTGTAAGCAGACTACTCGGGCGATTTCTGTGCTGTCACAGCTTCAACAATAACAGGAGTGAAATTATAGATAACGTCGTAGTGTCAAATCTCAATAGCGTTGCTTGTAAAAAGCAACTAGCCGTGCACATCTCTCGTTGAAAAAGATGGATAATGAAGGAAAACTTTGGAAAACGCAGGAAAAACCCTAGGAGAAAAAGATAGAAGCAGTATACGTAACAATACTAGTTTTGCAAGGCTCGGAGGAAACTAGCAATTTCATCAGTTGTTACAAAATGGACAAACGCAAAGTATAGCCTCCAAACCTACACCGTCTTTTTAGGTGACCATATATGGTATGGAAGGGCATAACGTCATTCCACAGGACAATTTCCTATAAGACCCAACAAATAGTATTCGTGATCAAAACAGTAAAAGATAAACCTTCATCCAGACTCCTAAAAGAACTAAATCTATGGGAAACATTCCATTATTGATGAAAATCCAATCCTATCTCCAGAAATCGAACAGCGGTGAGTCTGTTTTTAAACTCCTACAAGTTTGCCCTGCTGTTGTTTTACTTTTTCGAAATCTAAAGCGAAAATCCTAAAAGTTGCTTCACGTAGTATACGAGGGGGTACATTGCAAACCGCACTTTTTGAGTTGCGTGCTCTACAAATAACATAAATTAATTGCACGTGCTCTTATATAAAGTAGTGTTTTCACAAATGCCACTATACTGTGTAAAATGTCTAACTTGAAAATATTGTACGTTTTCTTCTCAAGAGCAAGGGCACAAAAAAGATACTGCGCTTTGAATTCATGTCAGAATATTTCTTCATACGTTTAGAAATTCTAAATGTTATTCAAAATACCCGGACGTACGGAGACCTATTAATAAGAGTGAAGCCCACTATCAATGAGACCATGGGAGGTTTACCATGTTCCACGCCGTACGGATTACTAGTACCTGGTTTGAAGACCAAAACATCGAAGTCCTAGAGTAGCCCAGTATATCACTCGATTTAAATATTATTGAAGATATATGGGATGATTTATGGTGAACAACAAGTAAGGCAATAGAGGCTGCAAGGGAACGTTATACCCCAAGAATATTTTGTTCAATTCGTTACCAAATCGAATATTTGAGCTAATTTGCAAACATGGAAGTCACAGTCATTGCTAAGTTAAATCGCTACTTCCCGAGTCTGCAATTTCGTCTTTTAGTCCGATTAATTTAAGAAAACAATAACAAACAATTGTGCAAATATTCTATAAATTATATTTTTCTCTTCTGAGGCTAGTGTTGTAAGCTTAGTTAACGGGGAGTGTACGTTATACGTAATAACTTACTTTTGGGTTAACATTTTACATCATTAACTTAATTTTCAACCATTGCATTCAGCAACGTTCAAAATTCAAAGAAAAAAAATAGAATTTTTATGGATTGCTTATCTGCTACAAAACATCACAATGAAAGAAGTATGGACTAGGACATTCTTTAATGATTTATCACCTTGTGCGTAAGCGTAGATTTCTGATCTTAGAATTTGGTTAAAACTGAAGTAAGTAGATCTGACGGCTTAATTTCATAACAAGCAACAAATTTGGTACACAAAAACACTTGCAAGAAGGAGAAGATAGAAGCATTACAATCTTCGATTTGCTCGCATAATGTGAGAATTACCAGACAGAAAAAAATACTGATAATCCAAGCTTTGGCACGTTGTCTAAATCCTCTGACCGGATGGTAAAATTCTTCTGAATTTTGCTAAAACTTCATGTAGTTTATCGCATTTTACCAAATTCTAAACACCGAACATTATTTCATCAAAAGAATATTATGCTTGCCTCTCTTTTAGTAGTCCATGGTCTCCCTAATGAAAATTAAACATCTCTAACAGGTCAAATTTTATTCCCCTAGCACTTTGCATTTGTATACTATTCCTACTAATATAAATAACCTACATGAAGCCTAAGATTTTCAAGATTTCCTTTTCGACATATGTTTATATGTTGTACGATATCGGAAATCCAATCCAGGCGATGCGAATGTATACAATCAGTGTTCCATACGCGAACCCAGACAACAGACATATACATGTGCATGTACTTATTAGCGCAGAAAAAGTTTGGCGTCCAGGAAACTCGTTTTATAAATGAGATGAGTCTAATTTAAGACGGTCTGCTTGTACGGAGCGTTCATGTTCAATAATTGAAAACTTTTAAGCGCTTGTGCTTATGTGCTCGTGAATATTTAGGCATTTTTGCTAGCGCAAACTTCCTGGATTTTAGTTCATTAATCACGTTTAAAAATACAGCAGTATCATTACTACGTACACAGTTAGTTTTGAAATCGGAAAAGCTTTGGGATAAACAAGTTAGTTCCTTGAAATCGGATTCGTATAGTTTAACTTTGGGCGAATTTAAGAGATTAATGTACGTAAAATTGATCCAGATAGCAATGTTGGCAAAATTGTATCCTTGTACCATTTAAATTATTCCATTTCCCTATTCACGCACTGCAAACTAGACATTTTTCTGAAATGCCCTTCAATATTCGTGACGAATTTGTCTTAAAATGTCATCAATGGTCTTAACACGGCATCCTTTCAGCACTGCTTGTAATTTCAGGAACAAGAAAAAGGCAGAGGGAGCCAGGGAGACTGGGGAAGGACATCATCTAGCAGAAAACTGCCATGTCGAACAGACCTCGCATTTTAGTTGCGTAAAGTGCCTTATAATTGCTTTGTTGGAGCATTGGTCCTTTTGCGAGGACTTTGTACTTTGCCAACTAACTACCTGTGAGGTAACACGAAATTTGTGTTTGGTTAAAGAAAAAATAGCAACTTCCCATTTACTCATTCTCTGTTCTTGAATATAAAAATTTTATTCTTCTTTAAATGTGGAAACAAAGCAAACCGTTTTCATTTAATTAATTATATGTGCCTATATCATTTTTGAGCAAATTTTGATATTTATTAGCTCAAGCATTAGACTTGCAATAACCAAATTGGATCGAAATTATTCTGTCACACCAGCAATATAACGACTCGATGTTTTCTAAAGATTTTCAGCATCATCTTTACGATATTTTTATCCTCTAAAAACTGGAATTATTTGTTTAGAAGAATTTTCTTTCCAAGATCAATATTTTCCATTTCGCTATTTTATTTTTGTCTGTAACACACTTTAAAATAACCTTTTCAAAACAAATGATCTCAGAGACTATAATTTGACGCGCAAAAATTCCCAAGATGACTATTCTTTCGGATGACCAATCAAATATTGACGTCTATCCAGTACTTTCCCAATTCTTACACGTAAATTTTTAGCGAGAGATTTTCAACGCGCATGTTGATGTAAAATAGAGTTTACGTTCTAGAAATACCAATAGGGTGATTTCCTACATTACATACGTATGAGGCATTTTTCAAAATGTAATTTGTTTGTGTAATAGAAGAGAACGTTAACCTTAAAGTCAATTTGGGTTTTCAACATTAAGGTGTATTAACTCTTATTTAGTGGTGTATTGTTGGCTGGAATGTATTTTCTCTAACAAAGTTAGATACATTATAACCATTATGTAAACCTTGGAACTACTACCCGCAATTTGATCTTCCTGATCTATTGCTATATCCAACAGCAGTAAAAACATCACCAACATCTTCCAAATTCAAAAATAAAAGATCCAAAAGAGTAACCTAGCCACCTTTCCATTTCATCTTATTTTTTTTTATAGTCTTCAGACTTCCCCTATTCCCTGCCCTGGCTCTTCTATTATAATAGTCACTACGAGATTTTATTTTTTTTTTATTCATCAAAAGAAAACTTTCGTTAGGACTTGATTTAATATTTTTTAATTTCAGCACTGCGTGAATTTTATTTCGGCATTTAAAGCAGAAAAATTGTGGAATAAATATTTATTAAATTTGAAGCCATTACCGCCATCTGTAGACTCGTTTCATCGTTTACGCCTCATCGGCACAGCTTTACAAGCGTAGAAAAATCGTACATATACGAAAATTGCCGAAATTAACGCTATATTGACCTCTGCAGAATACAAGTAAATATTCAACGGCTCACCGGCACATCTTTGCTCGATCGTATAATGTCGTCCTGCTATCGTCGACGACGTTATAACTTTAATACCAGAAGTTGGAAAAACTTAAAATTAATGCAAAAATGTTTTTTTTAAAGTAAATTAAATTGCCCTGTCCGAGTATTTCTTCGAGAAGCAAATTGCTTCAAATTGCAATAATTTTGTCGTGTAGAGCATATTCCATTTTATGCAAGAAATATAGGTTGTATTTATGTTTACACTGTTCTCTGTGGCTATTATCGTTCGCGAGATTTTAGCAGGGCGGTTGGAAATCCCCTCTGTGATCTTACCTTTTGCAGAGTTCGAGATAACTTGCCATTGAATTTAGCGGTTATCATAAGGGGCGATTTAAATAATTAGATAGTGATATTCAAGTCGTGCGGAGTGACTCGCTCGAAACATTCTTTAAATGCAGATACTATAGTATATGATAAAAATTGGAACCTGTGAATAATTTGAAAGACAGGAAGAAATGTATTCCGTTACAGCGAAACATAAAACAGCGAAACTACGTGTGTGTACAAGTAGAAGTAGATAATAGAATATTTCCTACTGATAAGCACGAACGGACGGTTACGTTAGCAATGACGGTTTGGCGAGCTTTGGTGATATCGTAACATCTGGACCTATGGTATAGACGTTTGCTTAGTACTTCACTACCTTGCGCTTCCTTTTTCTTCTCGCCACTTTTTAGTTCTTTCTTAAAATTAAACTTATTATTTTTTATTAATAGCAATAATACTTTACGCGTTGGCTTGTAAACACCAAAACACTCCATTTTGAATAAATTGTTAATAATAATACGACCGCATATGTTGAATTAAACCTAGGACTTATACAACGTACTATACTCTACATGTACTCTACGTTTGGCTGGCTAAATTAATTCAGTGATTATAATAGATTGGAAATTGGAAATGCAAGCTCTTATAGGATTGTTGTATTATGCTGGATTAATTGTATTATGAAAATAGGAGGTGTCTTTACTGAAGAACTCTAGCAATGGAGTAGAAATATTCCGGACAACCATGCCTAAAGCACGTTTCAGATTTTTAATTAATTGTCTCAGATTTGATTAGAAAGGCACTCGAGCGCAGAAAAAATTGAGTGACAAATTGGGTCCTTTTCGTATTTGAATGCTCCGTGAACAAAACGAAATAACTACTCGTACCTTCACAATACATTGCTGCATTGGTTGGATTCAGAGGTCGATGCCTCTTCAAAATGCACCAGATCCCGTTCAAACAGGACAAATACGGGATCAAAACAGTGATGAGCCGTGACGCAAGAACATTTAATGTGTTTTCTTTTCATGGAATCAACAAAAATTTAAATATAAATAATTCGTCCACAGATACAGCCAAGAACCTTTTAGAACAGAAAATTACAATAATTGGTACTCTTAGATAAAATAAAAAATTTCTCCATTATCCGTAAACATCAAGGACGGATCAAGGACAATTTCTGCTATGCTCTGCACCCTAGTCTTTTATCGTACTCCCGCCCAAAACAAAAGGAGAATGTGGTTTTGCTATCAACTATTCATGAAAAAGGGGATGGCCCCAATTCAGTAGTTTTTCCGGAGATTATTCAGTTTTATAACAGTACTAAAGGAGGATTTAACAGGACGGTGTTCTTCCTGTCCTACAGTTCGAGACCGAAAATCCAGGGTTAAGTGTACCATATGTAATAAATTTATATGTTTCGAGAACCAAGGAAAGGTAAGGAAGGCGATGTGATTTCTTGTCTTTGAGTAATTTTTCTGCATTGTTTCTGTATGATTTAACTGTTTTTTATATTATTGTGAAATAAGAAGATTAAAAACATTTTAAAAGCTGTATTTTTGCCTCGGAGTAACAAATCCGTTAATACAAATTAATGCGTAAAGAAGGTACTCTTAGAGGACATTGTTCGTTCTGGTCAATTCTTTAATATATGGAAAAAAACCTTTGTATTTTTGGCATTTTATTTTCGTCTTTTTTTATTATTTTTAATTGTTTTAATTTTTTTTTACAAAATTCTAAGATCTTACTATCTCTATGCAAATAAATGCATGTAAAATGACACAACAAATATAACAAATTAACCGAATAATTTCTAAAAAAACATAAAGACAATGATCCTCCACGAAAGCTGTCGAAAGACGCATTTCATCAATATCAAGAAACACAATGAAACACTTGTCAAAGTCATATAAAGATGTAATTTCAAAGCAGATAACGCGTTTAATGTGAGTACCAGAGAAACTATGTTAATGAAACCGATCGAAATCTTCAAATATTCTTAAAATTAAATGAATGAATGAAGCAAATAACTGGGCATGTTTTTATCTCGAGAAAGAGGTTTTTATTTTCTAACATGTCATAAAACTTGACTCGAATGTAATAAATCTTATTTATAATTAAAAAGCAATTAATGGTAACCTACATTTTTTGAATAGTTGCCACGTTTAACATTAAGCGGCGCCTACACAATCTACAAGCACTCACATAAATAAGTACATATGTATGTCTACAATAAAAAAAGACTCGGCAAGGTTCTAATGTAGAGTAAGCAATGTTCTAGTATGTGTAGGAAGTGTATATCTTAAGTAAACTGACGTAACCTTAAAAGTACGTGGTTAAATAGAAATTCACTGATAAAACGTTGAAAATAAATAAAAAAAAAACGTATGGTATTCAAATATGCAATAAGAAAAAGTGGCTTAAATGATACTAGTCATGGTGAATGAGCTCGTGGTTAGTCATCCTGTTTCGTTCCATTTCTGGAAAAGATGTATTAGTAAACATCGAAAGCATATCTGATGTCATTTGGTGAAAGAAACCGGTTCTATTAAACGATTGCAGCACCAAGAATTGCTACATTTCTTGCAAATTTCGTTCCCATTTAAGGGATATTATTGTGTATAGTAATGTGTTATGTAATACACATATGACGTTTCCAACATGTAACAGCTTTTCCTTAAAAGGATAAAAATGATACGAAATAATGTTTAATATTAAATAATTTCTGTGAATGCAGTTGAGCTCGTACGAATGTGATTGCAGTTTTCTTTATTTGTGTTAAGATAAGATTTACTACATACGTGTTTAGTATTAAATAGTATTTGTAAATAACAATTTATGAATGAATATAATTATGTGATATAATTATAATATTTTAAGTGTTAGACCTAGTTGGCGAGCGTACGAGTAAGCGGGTGTACAGGATGTTCAGATAGAAGGCTGTTCCATGGGTTTTTAAATATACAAGAACAAAACAATTCTAAATAGAACACCTTGTATATTTTTACATTTTCGGAATCTACTAGTCATTCTCGATCTGAATGCATCATTTTAGTGACAAAATACTTTCACCTATTTCTATACAATGTTAAGTAGCATAAATTACAACAACAATAAAAAATACAACGGATAAGTAATAAAGGTCTTCTTAAAATGTTGTTTCTTACTTTTCGTAAAAAAAATATTTAGCAGTAAATTTTGCACATGATTCTTTCAAGTCTTCAGCATTCTCATGGAGAGATTCATATAGCTGATTCTTAACGTAACCCCATAACAAAAAGTCCAAGGGACTCAAATCAGGCGATGGTGAGGTCCATGTCGTAGATCTTTTGCGCAGTGATTTTTTTACCATCGCCAACATTTTCTTCATTTGCAACTTTCGACCTACACTTCTTGTTCAAGTATTTTGCTACACTTTCGAAAGTTTGGAATTTAGTTCAGATATTGCTTACTTTCTCTCTTACTCTCGTTGAAAACCATTGCTGTTTCCCTATACGTCTTATAATTTTCGCCAACAATTAATTCTTTCAATTTTATCTTAGGTACAACAGCATTTATATTTAATTCAAATATTTACATTAAGGTTTTAATAAAATAACAGGACAGACTATGATAATGGCGTTATTATAAACAAGTATGTTCATTGACAACGATAACATTCATTATAAAAAAGTGATTTTTTTAGAGGTAAAAGCGTCATTTTAATAGGTCTACCGCATACATACAATTTTTAATAGAACAACTTACTGGTTCGGTAGTTCTTCAACAAAAAATTAGAAAAGTTAAAGCTACTGATTGTTATTATTTTTAGTCGTAATAATTTATGTATATAATTTGAGTAGAGCTTAATCATGAACTTTCAGGAAGTGGAATTTTTTGCCGTGAATAATTTTTCTCCATAAAATTGATAATAAAAAGGGTATCATTATAAATAAATAAGTTTTTTAAGGAATAACAAAAGATATTTTTGGATTCAATCAAATTTGTGAAATTCTTTGTGCCCGTCGCGGCATACATTGTATAGTTTGTACAATTCACAAAATTGAACTATTTTTAAATACAAAACCTTTACAAGTTTTAGGATTTGATTGTACTTACAGAAAATAGACACACACACATACACAAAATACAAGTACTTGAAAATGAACATAATTATTAATTGTTAACAGTGGCAGCTGGTGAACCACAACATTGTGATGTTCTTGGTGGCTGCTCGGTTTCGGTGTAGAGAAAGGATTTAATTTACGTATTTATTTAAATTCTGCGCCAGTAGGGAACCGTGGTTATTAAACTTGTTGATTTAGCAAATTTCATGTCGCCGTTTTAAAATATAGATCTCATATTTCATGTTTACATCACATATTGTTACTCAGTTTAAACTTTTATATCTTCCTTGCTTTCTTCGGCTTTGAATGGAAGTAGCTTTCAGGGTCCAAAATTTAGAGCTAACAATATAAAAACGATAATGCCAATATCTATTGTATTCTACTGTATTAGTAAGCAAGCAATATTGATCACAGAAGAAACATGTGATGATTAATTTAAAGGACAAAGTTCCAAAAATTCACTGTTAAATACGGAGGGCATACCATGTCTAGGTAGAATAAAATACATTTCACAGTCTCTAAACGAGATACATATCTCTATATTTATGCAGAATTTATGCACATATTTAGCATTAAATTAAATTTAACATTATCCATTAAAGCCGAATAGTAGCATTAGTGTGCTCATGCAATAAATTAAATTATCATTTAATTTAAGAATGATGCAGAAGAACGAAAATAAAAATAACAATTTATACATTTAATTTTAAGTTTAATAAAAACGTTGCTAGTCAAATAGGCCAAATTACAAACGAAATGATCTGAAGGACCATCTGACGCCCCTAAAGTTCAGAACGAATTTTTAAAGTCGAAAAAATTGAATTGATAAAACAAGACCTTAATAAATACGTATATCTGAATGTTAAAATATTCGAGCTTCGTATTGAAGCTTATTATTAATTACATAAAGGTATCTATACTCCACATAACCTAACCTACACGATGCTCTTTCAGGCTAAAACTTATGTGACGCAATAAATGTTTTCGGGACCAGGAAATCTTCTAATCGAAGTCACGTAATTTATCCAAAAGGTAAATCTTCATAATGACAATGCACAATATATGTTTTTTTTAATTTCACACGTCATTATTGTTAAAATTATATCAATTTTACTGTGTAACTTTATGCAAGAAAATGTTTTCGGTGCTGTACGTTCTACTTCTATTCTTTCCTGCTTTTGCTGGAGCCTGAGAAAGAAGTAATTTTGCACAATAAAACGTCACTGACGTTAGAATGAATAGAAAAACAATAAAGAAAAAAGAAAGAAGTTATTTTGTTGAAGTTATTTAATTTAATTCTAAATATATATGTATACACCCTAGTATATACAGTGTGACCCGTTTGAAACAGAATTTATGAAATATTTGAGAGAAATTTTGGTTAAAACTATTTCAGGGCGTTCTGAACTTAGCAATGTAGCCAGATTTTTAATAAAAAAATCGCTAGCACAATTTTGCTATTTCTCGCTCTGCTATTCTCGAGAAAATAATAATAGTGTCCCATGAAAATTGAGATGAGCTTTTAACATTTTGTGTGGAAGTAGACTTTTTGGTCCCTTGTGTATTTAAAAAAATTGTACATTTTAATGTAAAATGTAGGTTTTACAAGGGTGCTTCCATTTCAAATGGGATACATTGTACATATTTCTATAAATACGTCTTAGTATATAAAAAATCGCAACGTATAATATTTATATGTAATTCTAAATGCACCTAACACGAGTGCGAAGCATTTTGCTATCTTAATGTATCTTCAGCATCGCAACATTTATATCCATGCATTATGCATTAGGGCCACCATCACACCTTATAGGAGCTCGAGCGTCTGGATACGGAGACAATAGTCAAAGATGGCTACCCGGACATTCCGTGTAAGAATCTATACGCTGTGTCTTTTATGTTACTGCCTCCTCATAGAAGCGGAAAAGTTGTAAACCATACATAGTGCGGGTCTTGGCGCTGCAGGACGCATAAGCGAAGGAGCGACGGATGGCAGTCGCGATAATTCATAACGCTTGTTGTCCGATGAAGATTTACTACTGTGGGTTACTCTTTCTCCCTCAGCGGCGATTTTTTGTTTAATGCTAGACTAAGGTGATTCTCTGTAAAGCGTGTGGATTTAGTCTGCCGAAGTTGCGACTATTGGGTTTGATACCATGTTGCGCGGATTTTTAATCTGTATGCGGGTGATTTTGTTGCATTTGTGCATATTAAATGATTTTAAATATATTTTTATGATAAATACGTACACATACAATGTTTTAAATGTACACTACCCGACAAAAACATAGACGCGGTATCGGTTTTATTTACGAAACGAAGTTTATAGACATTATATAAAATGTAAATGAGGGTTATTAATACTTGTTATGTAAATAGTCCATTTATAGATATTTCTGGGTATTTATTGCTTTATGAGGGGTAATTGAGATTTTCCCAGATCAAAATAGGAATTTTAAATGCGACAAAAATTTAGACCCTGTGCATTTATTACATTAAACTAAGCAAAAATGTTTTAATTTGATACTTCTCTTTATATGCAGCGGTTGTGCTGGTAAAGTGTACACATTTCACCACGAGAAATTATATTTTATAAAGTGTTTGCAATATGGGTAGAAAAAAGCAATTATCCTTGATAGAAAGGGGTAAAGTTCTAGCCTGGCACCAGGATGGTGTTAGTAAGAAGGAAATTGCTCGTCGGTTACGAAGAAGCGATCATTCCGTTAGAAAGTTCCTAAAATATCCGGAAAATTTCGGCAAACCAAAAGGCCAGGGGCGACCGAAAGCTGTAAGTGAGCGGGATAAACGCATGATATTGCGGTGTGCATCCAATTCTTCTGCGCCGGCGAGAGTTATTGCAGAACAGGCGGGGGTACAAACGCACGTGCGTAATGTTCAAAGGATTTTAAAGGCGTCACCGGTAATATCACGGAAAAAAATGTTGAGAAAACCGCCACTTTCGGCGAAACACAAAGAAGCGAGGTTGAGATTTGCCGAAGAACACGTATCCTGGAAGAAACAATGGGAAAAAGTTATATTTTCCGATGAGAAACGTTTTAATTTGGACGGACCGGATGGGTACTCGCATTATTATCATGATCTGAGAAAGGAACCAAAACTGAAAATGACCAGACAATCAGGGGGTGGATTTGTGATGATATGGGCAGCGATTGGATTCCGCGATAAAAGTGAGATAGCGTTTTGCATAAACAAAATGACATCTGTGACGTATAAAGACTTATTGCGTGACAGTCTTCTACGTTTTGGAAACCAACGGGCCGGGCGCAATTTTGTTTATCAGCAAGATAACGCGCCAATTCATAAAGCAAAAACCATTACTGAATGGTTTAAAGAGAAAAAGATTAAAACTTTATAGTGGCCGGCACGGTCACCAGACTTAAACATTATTGAAAACATGTGGGGTGAATTGGCACGTCGCGTTTATGGCGGAAGCCGTCAATATTTCACGGCACAGGAACTGAAAACTTCAATAGTGACTGAATGGCAGAATATCCCTCAAAATTATGTGTTAAATTTGTATAAATCTATTAATAACAGACTATTGGAAGTGATTAAGAACAATGGAGGATCTAGGCATTACTGATCACTCATTTGTTGTTTTTTGTTTTACATTTGCAACAGAGCGTCTAAATTTTTGTCGCAGCAATTGTTTAAACATGAGAGTAATAATTTATTATTTAGTTCATATATTACTGGAGGAGATATTTTTATATTTATTTTACTTTTATGAATAAAAACTTAATTAGATATCTTGCTAGTTTCGCAAAGAAATGTTGTAATCCTTAAAACCCTTAAAACATCTTACCGCATCTAAGTTTTTGTCGGGGAGTGTATGTAAGATTATAAGAAATGAAATTAATTAAATTAGTAAATTAATTTTAAAAGTTTTAAAATAAAACTAAAATGTTAAGAAACCTTAACGATACGTTTGCAAAATAATGTATTCATCCTTTGCTTTTTATCGACAGGCTTATTTTTTCTGTTTATTCTTGAAGAATTTATTGTTGTCTTTACTTCTTTTTTCTACGTCTGCCATTTAATTTTTAATCCACTGGTTTTTTTTGTTTTACACGATTTTGTTGTTATTTTCCACTGTTCTTTGTATTTGCTTAATGTTCGTGGTTCTCTCATCCTTTACCATTTCCGCCATGTTGTAGTTTTCAATTTAATTTGTTCTTGGCATTCGTTATCACATCAATCCGTGTTTTTTTACTTGATTATTTTCCATTCTAAGATTTTTATATGGAGGATATATTCAGAAGAAAGGTTAACCAGCATTTAACATCAATTCTCAACCATTAGGGAAATAATATGTGCTATTTGGCGTATGATGTGTGATAATGTGATACGTACTTCACACTTTACAGTGCAGTACTTTTATGTTTACAACGTTACAGATAATCATAGAGAAACTTACTAGAACTGTTTAATTTATACTGAATATGTTAGAAAGGTAAACAAAATACTTACAGACACAAGATATGTGTGTATATCATTCCGATGTCTTATCTTATTTTACAGTTAGAATGTTGTATTTAAGTAAGAATTCTTGAGAAAAAGTATCTACTTCCTGAACTAGTTCGATAGCATCAATAAAATTACAGTCAGGACAATAAATATTACTCACAAATATATTTAATAAATTTTGAGCTACGGTACTGTTCTCGACACACCTTCCTAATGAAAATTATTGATGATGTGAGGATTTTAGAGGTTGCGACCTTCTCTTGCGTACGATATGTTCATCAATATAAAATAAAAGTGACCTCAAGCGATGGAAATTGATTCTAATTAAAAGATTATCTAATATTCGTCAACAAGTAATTAATTAATATGTGTATTTGTAAAACATTCAAAGATATATTTTCTAATTCGGTTACGCATGGAGCTATGTAAGTTGGAAGTTGCCATTTATCTCGTGGTATTTTCCATATACAGCAGGCTTATCTTTAACCGCAATGTTTATACTCTGATATTTGGAATTAGACGGATACGCGCCTTATAAGTGTAAGGTTTTGCAACATAGGTGCGGCCCTGTATTTTCTAAATTCAATTATCGTTGCAATTCAGTTTATGCGTATTATGTTTGTGATTTGATTTTTAAATGGATACTGAGAAGTGATGACGTTTCTTTTTTAGTATTTACTTTAAAATTTAAAATCGACTTTTAATAGAGCTTTATCGATAGAAATAAATAGATAAAGAAAGATAAGAAATAAATACATGAAAAATACGAAATTGACATGAGTTATTTGAAAAAGTTAAGTATAATTTTCATCCAACCATTTGATAAACATGCCCCGACACTTGAGAAAAATGGTTAAGAAGACGGTTTCTTTCTTGCCCTCTCGGGAACACAAGTTTCACTAATCAATAAGAAGCAATTCTTGAACGGAATAGAGAAATAATTCATAGAATAAGGAGGAGTAATGAAATATTTATATTTTACTAAAGTCTTTAGATAATAAGTTTTTATAAGTTTATCATCCTGGCCCGGCCCGATACGTTTGTTAGCTCGAGCTGGTTCAACCCAACACAGACAGCTTCGTTGGTGGTTGACCCATCAAGTCCGTTCTGTCCAACCAAGAGATAGTCAAATCTGTTCAATCCCACTTCACAAAATGCAGCATCAAAGAAGATTGAATTAATTTATATTCATACTTTAAGAAGTCATAAATTCGTTTATTTAACTTGTAATGAGTAACTTGGATATACTAAAACACGAAGAGGTTTCTTTCGTTCTTTGTAACCCTTTTTTAGTTTTACGTGTCGCCTTTTTTTCGAATGAAATTATCAATAATTATTTTATTGCAAAGAACGTGTAAATTTGCGTAATATTTAGTATGATGGCCTTTTCATTTAAAACAGCAACTATACTTTTGGGCATGCTTTCCACTGACTTCTGTACTAACCCTTTCATTTCGTTGTTTCGTTTACACACTTCTTTAATATTTTTTATTAATTCTTTACTTGCACATTTCCCCAAGAATAAATCCTTTTCTAAACGTTACATACCTTTTTTATTAGGTTTACGTCAATCTAATTCGGCAAAGGTAAATGATTTTGAGTTGAGAACAGGAAACATTTGACGCGATCTGAACTCTTTTAACTTTCAGAAGCTGCATAATTGGAAAAGAATGCTCAAAATAAAATCTTAAAATCATCAAAGTTATCGTTTGTTTTTCGGCAAGATGAAGTACAAAAACAAATCCAATCATATGCATATCATGTAATTTATAACCTCTGGATCAATCTTTGAAATTATGACAGATGAATCGGTACCCTTTTTCTCATCTAAATTATATATTTAATTTAATTTAAATACTTATAAAGGGAATCAGTATTTCATTTATAAGTAATTATGTAGTCTTCTTAAAAAATGAGCTTTTTATGCTGCAACTAGTAGAAAGCTGAACGTTTGCTTTTTAAATAGTTAAAAAGATAAAAAAATACATACCTATGATACGTAGTTAAAAAAATCCAAATAGCAGTTAATAAATCCAAAATTTCATAACAACAGGAACACTTAAATATCCCAGAAGTAAGCAAATTATCCTCGCGACTATTATTAGAAGATTTGAAGCGATGTCACAAGATCCCGCACAACAATTTTCAGGACATGGTCCCTGTAGCACTGCCTATATCGATAATATCGATCTGCACTCTTAAATCACTTATTTTCTCACTTGACTATTGTTCTTACGTAGGTATCCTTCAAAGCTCTCTTGAACTAACTTCCCAACCGTACACAACGCCGATTGTCTGTTAATTATTTACCAACAAGCAACGAACCTTTTCAAAAGAGCACGTGTCGCGACCACACATCGCTATAGACTAACAAAAAGAACTAATTTACTCGCTATTTCTGGTAACTGATTCACTTAAGCTAACGTATACATAGGTAGGCAGAGTTGAGTGGAAGGAGAATCATCCAGCATCCGGCGATAAAGCGGCGTATTGAGGTATGTATTCGAGATTCGGCGTTATAATCAGTTACTGGATCTCTCTCCGTGGCTATGTGTGTAACGCCCGCTAAAACCGATCATGATCAGTAAGACGTGAGACGACTAAAATATATACAATTGCTTGATGAATCTATATACACATATTGAGTTTTGTGCGTGTTTTATGACTTTGTCGATTGAAATTGATACCGACGGGTATGCTAATCTTACATTTGAAGTTCGTAGGATGTTGATTTTGGCAATTTTATTTTTAACAGTGACGTCCTTATTGGACAACAAAAATTTAAATTTATGTTTGTTAAATGAGAATGGGAAGATGATCCTTGTTGTAATTCTCCTTATTATTACCAATATTTTCTATCGGGTATAATCGAGCTTATTAGTTTGACGGACAACCTAATATAGAAAAGTATTTTCTTTTGTCAAACTCAGTTGTATTTGCCAATGCCGTCTCCTTTGTAAATGTATCTTATCATCTTTATAACCCGTCCAGACACTCATTCGCAACTTGTACTATAACTGTAAAATGGGCGTTTACGAAAGTGAAGACTTCCTCATTTGATGCATGTCTGTCCTCCCAGCGAAACTTAGGGAAAAGTCGCCGAGGGCCAGATCTGGTAACCAATTCGTGAATTTTTTCCATGACAACCACTGGAATATAAGATGGTGTGTTGTCTTGATGGATCAAAACTTCTTTTCTTCAAATGCGACCTTTTTTTCCTAATTTCTACCTTCAGCTTGTCACGTAACGATGAGTTGTATGCCCGCGTTATCGTATTTTGTTTTTTTAAGATTGTCGATTGACACAATTCCATGATTATGCCCGGCTGATGGAACAGTATTCGCCTTTTTCGAAGCTGGTTCACCCTTCGCAATCTACTGTCTCGACTGTGCATTTGCTTCGGGAGTGCGAAGTTTCATCTACATACATTACATACTAATTGACCTCGAAACTCCAACTTATTTTATTTGAACTGCTTCGCGGGCCCTTGGAGACGTTCATTTCAATGCGTTTTTGGTAGAAAATGAGTAAGCGCAGTTAACTTTTCCATGCCCAAGCCGTTAGCCAATATAAGACAAACACACTTCTTTTCGAGATGGTCGCAGCCTCTGCTGTTACCTCTGGAACCGTAATTCAAGCGTCGTTTAGCACTATTTAGTGAACTGTTCCGATGTTATCGATTGTGGTTGCAGTTTTTGGCCGTCCCAAACAAATATCACTGTGCTACTGCAAATACAGCTACAAATTTTGCTAGATTAAATAAACGTTTTGTAATTCTTAGTATAAATTGTCCTTATTTCAAAAATAAAAAGGTTGCTGTCTCAAGCTTTTTTTTCTGTGTGCTGATAAATTTGAATAATCAATGTGGCGAAAGATATTCTCGAGATACCAACAGTTTTCCATAAAAATTTGCATAAACAGTTACACCAAACCACTTTCCTGTCATGTAATTATTAATAAATTTAATTAATTAAATAGAAATTCTATTAGACACCAGTAGGATTTGAACCTACGAGCTCCCGCTCTCCATGCGCTAACCATTACACCATGGGTTTGAACTTGCAAAGACACCCATGGTGTAGTGCTTAGCGCACCTGTCCGGAGAGCGAGAAGTCGTAGATCCAAATCCTAGGGGTGACTAATGAGATTTTTATTTCATTAATTAAATGGGAAATCAATGGAAATATAAATTTTCGGTATTCAACGATGGAAGCCATATATACTAATGTTAACGTATATTTGACATGTAAATAAATATGTCTGTCAAGATGTTGCAATCATCATAACATAATTAGGTACATCACAAAAGGATTTGAACTTCCAAGGAGGCCCGTCGTGTAGCGGCTATCGCATCCGCCCGGAGCGGAGGTCGCAGGTTCAAATCCTCCCGGTGTCTAATGAGACTTCGCGTACTTCATTAATTAAATTTAATTACATCAAAAAACCAAGGGAAATAATTAGGCAAACGACCTTGAGGGGTTTCTTCGTGCTTTTCCAATAAACAAGTAACATTAGTTTTTGATATGAAGCATAGATACATTTTAAGAGTTTAGATCCAGCAATGCTGAAGCTTTTAAGGTACAAGTGCCTCGGAGTTTTGTTTTTTTTTTTTTATTTCATCTATAGCTTCCAAACCTATTCAGATATAATTGCCTGATTTTTTTCCATAACTAAAGCAAACCTTGGAAATTCAATGTCACAGCGGACGGTTTAATCTCCAATTCTGTCCAACAACGCACGTTTTGTTTCCGTAGTTTTTATGAATTAAATAATTCTTACACCTCAGTTTCGAGCTCGCTGTTCTCTTTATAGCGTCAATAACCACATAGTACTAATATAATCTAGTAAGTCCTGGATAGAAAAATTTAATGAAACTGGTTCGTCTGTAAATATTCGTCCTCCTGCACCGCCGCGAAGTGTGAACACTAATCAAAACATCGTGTTCGTGGTGGAATAGTACAAGATCCACGCCGATCAGTGCGAATGTAAGCTTCGGTTTTGTAGTTACACAGATTCACTCTTTTCCGCAACTTAAAAAAAGACTTGAAACTACACCCATTTAAAACTCAGTTAGTGCAAGAATTAAAGGAAACTGATTATATTGTACGAATTACGTTTGCTAACCGAATATTGATAAGATTTGACGACTTTAATGATTTCTAGCGGTGATTCCAGCAAGATGGGCTATTACCCCCCACATCAAATACCGCATTACAAGCTGTATGAAAATGGCTTCCGCATAAATTGATATCAAGTAGAGGCGATATTAACTAGTGGCCAAGAAGCCCCAACTTCGCTCGAAGTGAATTTTTTTGAAGTTTTAAGTTCTAGCTAAAGTTAGTTGAGAACACTAACGATAGCGGAGAAAATTTAAAAATAAAAACGTAAAACTCTCTGAGACGCCTTTATACTTATTTGGAGATATTAAGATGATAAAAGCTAATTTACTTTGATCTCCGACCTTCCCTTACTTACCATGGAATTATGCTTATAAATATACCGTAATTTTTACGTATTTTTCGTAAATAAAATTTGTTTTAGTTACAAAGCACTTAGCAGAAAGTAATAAAAACTTCATAGGTTCAGCAACAATAAAGTCCTCAGCCCCAAGCAATTTCTAACAGTCTTTGAAGCTTTTTAACAAGTGGAAAATGCAAAAACAAATTCTATTTAATAACAGTACTTCAACGTTTATTGTTTTGCGCAAAACTAAAAGATTTGATTCGAAAGCATACATTTTAGAAATACACAGACGTATTTTTAGCCAGCTTATTTGAGAATCCAAATCGGAGAAAACAAATTTTATTTATTTACATTTCCAAACATTAAATTAACACCAACACATCAACAAACAAATTCCTACCAATTTTTCTAATTCGATTCATCGCGATCAATCGCCGCAATCCACGCAAATCTTACAACGTTACGAAAAAAGTTTTCTTGAAAAAAATCCAATTTCCTTCTAAAAATAGCGACGACGTCTTAATTGTTGCTCGCACGCCCAGTTTATTATTAGTGCTGATATCTTCCATCGTATGTTTACATTTTTCTATTGCTGCACCACGAACAACTTGTTTAAAACGCTATTAATTAACATGGAAGGCCGATGTCGTATTCCGATCCTTTTAAAACGTCAGAAACCGTGCCTGTTTTGAAGTGCTGCTTGTGTATTAGACGCGGCGGCAGGTAGATCACGGTTTAAATCTCAAAATAGCCGCAGATTAGACTGAATAACCAGTAACGAACCTCGGGAAACGTTTGTCGTCGCTGCTCTGTTCAGTACCATAACTAATGAAATTAGGCATAGTCTGGAAGCAGGTCTGCTTCCGGTAGCGTCGAAATATTATTTTAGCTCGGGTTTCATTATGCTTCTCTTTGTAATTTTATTTCCGGAAAAAAACTCGTGGGGTGTACATTTTTTTAAATTATTAAATTAACGAGTTTCAATTTCTCCCATTATGGCGTTATAAGATACACTAAAGAACACAACCGAGAAATATCGATAAAAAAATTATTCGCCACTATACAATAACCATTATTTGCTTCATATTTATTACTTAAGCGAATGTACTGACCAGCTTGCAGTCCTGGTCGAAATTGAATGGAACATCTCTGGGTCAGACTAAGAAGCCAGATTCGAGCACGTGTACTCCGTCCAAACAATGGGAGCAACTGTACCAAAACGATGTTCAAAATTTAAGTAACTCCATCCCGGGATTTATACAAGCTGTCTGAGTGGCCCGAGGTGGCAATATTCGGTATTAGTTAGGTAAATGCTCAAAAATGTTGCGATTATTACTCTTCTTTAATAATGAAACCCTTTTAGTTTCTTGAATTCCCAAATGATCTAATATAATTCTATAAATTAATTTCTTTTTCTTTGTCTTTTATTGAATTTTATCTATTCCTCTTAAATTATCAACAATCTTAAGATTTGATTCTAAACATTTCTTCTGTAAGAAGTTGTTATTTTGAAGGAAAACTTTTTTTTCATTGATTCATGTTTTGGATTGGAATAAGTGATATTGTAAAAATAAAATTGTGGTTATTCATAAATTATATTTTAAGATGTTGTTAAAGTTTGGCATGTGGTTTTATGTCGGGATGACAAACTTTAACCAATATTTCGCTTTGTTTCAAAGCTTTTCCACATTAAAAATTAAATGAACAAATATTACTGAATATCACTGAATATTATTGAATATGTAAGAATTACGATATAGCTTTTAATGAGTTATAATTAGATAGGCAATATTCTAAATTTGAAACTGATGTCAATACAACGTAGTACATATTAGAAGCTTCGGTTGATGAGTGAGGAAATAGACACAAAAACTCAAAGCGATGACGATTGTCGATGACGATGACGATGACGATGAAGGTCGTATCGGCGAAATTTGAATAAAGATAATACATACAGGTTGAAAATGGTTAAATTGGAATACAATACAATAAAACGTTAGCAACTTTTTACTGTCAAATAGGAATATTTTGATACGGGCTGACGAAGTTTCGTTCATAGTAAACAGTTGCATTATTTTTATAAAGGTTTAATCAACTAAAAATAAATTAAATTCACCTAGAACACAGAAGTGTTATGTTATTAATGAAAAACGAGAATATTTATGACAAGATGATATTGCGAAAGTTGTGGTAAAAACAATTTCGATGGGAGCTGGGATCAATTCAATAGGACCCAAGATGTGAAGAGCCTATTGAACCAAGAACCAACGAAAACGACAGAATAATTGAAGGATTGGTCTTACTAGATCGAAGAATAAGGGTTTCAATGATTGCTGCTGAAGTAGAGATATGAGAAGCTACAGTTATAAAAAATCTTACATGAAAATTTAGGAATGAATAAGGTATCTGGACAAAACTTAGCAGTATTGGCTGACTATAAGTATCTTTGTTTTATAAGACCTGAGACCCATCGACTAAACAGGAATCCATACAATAGGTTCAGCAGCGACCTCCACCAAAAAAAGCAAGAATGCAGAATGCAGGAAAATTTGTGGCTACGGTGATTTGGGATGCAGAAGCGATATTGTTAATTAAGTATAAGTGAAGAAATGCACTTCAATAACAAAGAATGTATAAAAGGAAGCAATTAAAGAATTGAAAACTGTTATTCGACAAAAAAGATCTTAAAGTTGTGAGCGAAAACATACGTTGCTTCGTCCCCAGAAAAACATTGGAATAAATGTGCCACTGTATTTTAATTCTTTTTGTTCATAATAGGTAATATAAAAATCTCCTTTTGGTCAACCTTCTATGCCAGATCTAAAATTAAGAGTGTTGGAATGCTGATGAAATATTATCCCTTGCAGGAAACGAACCAGACTTATTATTATTGAAATCCATTCCACGCAAAATACTGTTGGTGTGAACAGTCAACGCACTAGTTTGCTTAAGTTGCTATCACTACACAATTCTAAACCTTAACGGGAATTTTATAGATTACGCTGGATTTGAAATCAAGTAAGGTAGGGTCTTTCAATTTTCGCAAATAAATTACTCAATGCCCTTATACTACACCTAATAATGTTTATGTTATCTCTTCTTATTGCGATAATAATTGCACCTGTGAGTCCGGGAATATTAATTAATAATTAATGATTTAAAGTATAAAATATCTATTAGACCAATAGGGGTTCATCATCAATCATTTTAATATGATTAGGTGGTAATAAAGATATACCGTAGATCACCCCGTTTAAATAGAAGTCACGTTAACCATCATTATTAAAGAACCATTAAAGGTTTTGTTTATGAAACTATGGATGTAACAATTTAAGTTTTGAGCAAAGATCCTTGATTTTCTCGTTCTGGACTTGCGTTAATGGATCAACTTTATTGCATATTTTGCTATTGGTGCTAAAATAAGTGATACTCTCACCGAAATAATTAAAATTAGGCTAAATATTGATTTTTCATAAATTCTAGAAATTAATATTTCAATGATTGGGGGGATGCACAATCCCACAACAAAAGCTTAGCATGCCAAAAGTTGTAATAAAAAAGTTATACAATGTGCTTATGCATACTCTTAAAAATTACGTAGAAAACGACTTTCAAAATAAAATCGATGACCTACATGTTCTTAACCTAGAAATGAATGGCATAAATGCCAACCGAAGTAGAATTATGCTTATCCTTGAATGGTTTTTTAAATATATTTAATAAAGTATTTGCATAAGTAATCGGATTAAATTGGTGTTAACCGTTAGTAATAAATAACATCAGCAATGATTCACGAATAACAATTATTAGCGAATAGATAATATATTATCGTGTGTATATACAGAGATTTGTTAGAATTAATTCAAAGAGTTAGAACATACAATCTGAAGAGGTCTTCATTCAACTGGAATTTGGAAGATCCGCAACGGCCCTAAACACTTATTATTATAGGTATTAGCGATGTAATGGCCTCTAAGATCTTCTAATCCAAACCTACCTGCATTGGTGTGGATTCCCTCTCCTATCGAAGCAAATGAAAAAAGGAGGAAGAAAACCGAAAATGCAAATGCAATACAGACCTGGGCTTGTGACAATCTACATAGCGAATCCAGAACCCAGTCGCTCCGACAATCAGGCGACCTTGAAGGAGCATCCTACCATATATGATCTACAATGGTGTGAGAATGCCCATAAACGTGACAGCTTTAAACACATCAAGGTTGCATTGGTGTGAGCCTCAAGGAATGAGAGCTAAGTGGGCAATGAAACTGGAGGAAATGATCCTTACGATACCCAAAACGGGTTCAGATACAGCCAAAAGTATGTGGAACAATTAACAAGGCAAGACCAACTCTATTGGGAACATGCAGTTGGACAAAAGCATAGCAAACACCAACGTTAAATAGAACAAGAGTAGCGATACTGATAGGATGCGGCTAGATGAGAGAATATCTAAACAAGAAGAGGGCTTTCAGAGGCGGCTTCTTCTGTGGATTTCTTAATGAAGTACTAAACATACTAAACCTGATCAAGGGTTATACATAAGTCTTTAGAAATATAAAGGACACTAACTCTGCATATAGTTGACGTCAATCAGTTAATGTTAATTCATGGGCAATTACGGATGCTACGAATTAAAACATCAGATTTAAATACAAATATCGTAACCATTTAATCCACATCCAAATTAGTTTAATTTAAAATTTACCAACTATGTTCTATATAAAGATGTACAAGGTGGGCCAATTTCGATACTTTTAATAGGGAACTTATATTTCTAAAGGAATTAGACAAAAACTAACTTAAGCTTCTGGTGAAATCCCTATTTTTATATCTTCCTTAACATAAGAGATACAGAGCGTTTTCTTAAAATGTGCAATTTTTAAAAACCCTTGTAACTTTTTCATTACTGAAAATGCTTGATTTATATAAAAACTTCCTTAGTTTAGTTTGTTTGAGTTGTTATTTATAACATTTAATATTAAAACAATTTTTTCTGCCTTGTTGAAATCTTTTATTTGCTTATTTACCACATCTTAAAATAATGTGAAATCAAGAAAAACAAATAATTTAAAAATTGTTTAAATAAAATATCAAGTGTGTTGTATCATTCTAAAGGTAATTTTATATGCTTTTCAATAGTATAAAAATATATAGGGTGTTCCATATAAAAAAACACAAGTCTTGATAATATCTCAAAAAATAGGAGTTTAAAAAAAGAAAAAAATAGAGCATAGGATTCTGCGTCAAAAAGCGCCCTAATATAGTTGTTATATAAATCAAGCATTTTCACAAATAAAAAAGTTACAAGGATTTTTAAAAATTGCACATTCTAAGAAAACGCTCTGTATCTCTTATATTAAGGAAGATATAAAAATAGGGATTTCACTAATCGATTTCTCTTTAAAATCGAGCTCCTGGAGCTTAGGTTATTTTTTGTCTAATTCCTTTAGAAGTATAAGTTCCCTATTAAAAGTATCGAATTTGGTCCACCCTGTACACATATTTAAATTGAAAAAAAAAAAAAAATAACAATTCTAATAGCTATAACATCAGAGATCAGAAGATACATCAAAAACAAAATTTAAAGTTAGCGGTTAGAAGTCCAGAGATTTTAGGTATTAAGGTATACAACCATCTATCTAATTGTTGAAAAGCACTTGCATTAAAAAGTTTAAAATGATGGCTAAAAACAAAATGTTTTTACTCAATCTCTGAATTTTTCAATGTTAATTATGATAACATTAAAAATTAGAATATGATGTAATGTTATTTATCTGTTGTGTGTTTCGTTAATTTGGTTTTTGTAATGACATATTTCATTCTTTGGTACTTGAAATAAAGCTGGTATCCACTTACTTATATAAATACCCCGCGTAAAAATTCTATTTCCAAAGGAACGAGTCCATGAAAGTGAACAAAACAGGAAATCAATATTTCCTAAACTATTAATGGTAAATTATTACGTCCAATTTCCTTATATCGTAATGAAATAACGTGATAGGTACGTCAACGTGTAGGAACACGTAGGTATTTGTTACACTTCCGGTAATTAATAGAATAAAACAAAGATATGATAAAGATAATCTTTGTTAAATAAATATTTTTGTGGACAAAATGAGTTGACAAATTATCTTTAGAAACAGGAAATATATTATTTATATATTATCTTTTGTTTATTTGCATTCGCGAGGTAGCGTAATATTCGGCATTACTAATTCATTCTCTTACTAACTCTTACCATCTCTCTATGTTTATAACTATTATTTTCATACACACCACAATTTGAAAGCTCTCCCCTCAAATAAGACTTGAAATAAAGATTTCGCGAAAAAAAAAGGATCAATTGCTGGTTGAATTAGGTCATCTTTGCATATTTTTAATTCGAATATATCAAAATAGAGAAAATTAGAGATGTTATTTTCGATAAACGAGCTTTATAATGTTGTTATAACGCGTCCTGCGATCCTCTTTACAATGTTTGAAAGAGAGTAATGGAGATGGAATGTCAAAGGTAAATTTTATATAAAAAAATGTCCCTTTAAAAACAAAGGCTACGTACTCAAAATTCGCTCAAGAAATTGGTCAGGTTATAAATTGCAATCATAGCCTTCAAAAACCTTAAGAAGGAGCAATTCAACCATTATCTAACTAATCTGAAATTACAAATTGGTCTAATTGTTGTCCACATTACGTTGTCTACACCATCAGAACAAGCCAAACTGTTGATTTAAAGACAAGTAGAAAGCAGAACCGTCATATCAGTCGCCTGATATAGCTACAAATTACTCCTTAACAGTCTTTTTCCATGATGAAATCATTGTTCCAAAGGTTTTTTTTATATGTTCCCTTTTAAATGAAATATGATGTTATTGACTACACAGCACCTTCTTCTTCTGAACAATTAGCTAATATTTCACCACCACGAAACAAATGAAAAAGAACTTAATTTTGACATAGAACATTAATAGAAAGGAAGTTGGGAATTACAGAAATCTTTGGATATGGATTTCTCTACGTGGTCTTTATAAGTATTTTGGAAAAATGAATTCTGAATATATTAAGCAATTGTTTAGCACTTAGTCAGCCCTAATTTTTCATTATCTCAATAATCCAAACTTAATTTAAAACAAAAAGAAATTATGATCCCCATAAAGTACTGGATCTCGATAGTATAATGAACAGATATTGGATTAATTGTTATATCAAAACCCAATGTGGATTGCACTACATACTACGTGTACAGTGAACATATACCCTTGGTACGGTGACGCTTTCTTAATTTAACGAAATGAAATTATTTTTCTAAATAACTAAATATATTGGTATGTACTAACGCAACATGTTATACAATTAGCCTGGTCAAGTCGTTTTGCAATAATTGTACATTTGTAAATTTGGTCTAGAAGAGTGTGCTGCCAATATACGATGGTTATCTGAAAAGACTAACACAGAAACAAATATTTCACAAACATAGTTTCCTCGTTAGTTTATACACTTTAATCTGTCCAAAGAGTAGTTCCCAAATAAGCGTCTACGAACGTGATGGCCTCCGAATTTGATGGAAATCTCTGTCGTCCGACTAAAACTCTGAGATTAGAAAGCAGAAAAATGTAACTGGAGGGCCAGATCTGATGAATACGGCGAGGGATCTCGATTTGAACTCCAATTTTCGCCAAAATGACCACTGACGTACGAGACAGTGCATTGTCTTGGTGGAATAAAGATCTTTTTCTCTTCAAATGCGGTCGTTTTCCCGCAATTTCTTCAGCTTGTCAAGTAATGATGTCCCACTTATTATTATTCCCTTTTCAAGATAGTCGATTAACACAACTCCCAATTATCCCAAAAACCAGTCGCTAACACTTTCCCGGCGGATGAAATAGTCTTGTCTTTCTCGGAGTCGATTCACCGTTCGCAGTCTACCGTTTCGACTATATGTACGTTGGCTTCAGATGTGTTAATTGACTTTTTTCGATCCTGAGTGAGCAAGTGTGGAATCCAACGTACTGTTAGCTTTTTCATTCCCAAATCTCCGGTCAATTTATGACAAACACGTTCTTTTGAAATGCTCCTAGCCTCTGCTATCTCTCTAACCTTAACTCGACAGTTGTGTAGCATCGTTTGGTGAATTTTTCCGATGTTATCGGGGGTGGTTGTCCGCGAGCATAGTTTTTTTGCCGTCCCGAGGGTTCACCGTCAACCAAGCTAGAGTACGACTGCGTTTAAATTTAGCTGCGCAAAATTTCACTGTCGCAAATGGTGATGGTGTAGAGTCCCCATGGTTACCTTTTGAATGCAAGAGTTTAATAACGGCTTGATACTCGAGTTTGTTCATCTCCACTATGGATTAAATACTCAAAAGTATCTTTCAGAGCATGCTCCAACGGGTTGTTGTTGAGACATGAAACTTTTCAGAATATCTTCGCGTTTTTCGTGATTTGTTGAGATTACATTATTCGAGATTGTTTACACTGTTTTCGACTTTAAGTCTGGTTGGTTTTTCGGGTATTCGTCAGAAGTAATTTTCAAAAATAGCAGCAGTTAATGTTACAAAGATTCCAATAAGTCAACAAATCCTTATTTGTAGTTACAAAATTAGTAGATAATACAAAATAAAGAATTGGAAAAAGGCAAAACAAGCATTTATGTGTTGTAGTACAATGCAACTACGGATAATAAATATTTCTTAATGACATTATTAATTGCTTACAATGAACAACAGAATATAACAGAACATGAAAAAGTTGACCTTTGGTCTTGTCTTCTTTGATATTCTTTCATTGATGCATACTAGCGGGTTGAATTTTTAAAACGCATCAGAAAAAAAAAATCCGTACTAAAATTGAAAATGTAACAAAATTTTATATTTTTGCCCAACAAAATATATCGTTTAGTACGCGATATATCGATACAAGAGTTTTGACGTCACAAGATTATTTTAAAGAGGAAATATTGCGGTTTAGTCGCGGTTTAACACTTTTTAACAAAAAGGAGTCACAAACGATGAAGAATTATATTTGGATCCAGGAACATACGTATATACACAAGTAAAATTTATAGACATACCAGCTCCTATATTATTATTTATTTTAGTTTTTTTTTTTTTTTTTTTAGTGCAGTTCGGTAAATCCCCATCATTTCGCTATAAACATTACTGACATTGCAGAAAATAGCAATTTATTAATCGCAGATGGTGTTGAAATCATATTTAGAAAGTTAGTGTTAACACTGTGCAAAGGGTTAAATGAAATTAGGTGCCTTTTCTCACAGATTCTTTAACATTAAATTTGGCGACCGGTTTTGTGCGTAATGGCACATTTTCAGGGCAGCTGAAATAGATCCAAAAAGAAGATGTCTCATACACGTGGAATTAGTAGATAATTGGGATTAATTAATCAATACTAAGTTTTAGAATTATTTAAAATTAATTCTATAGTAATATTTTTAAGCTGTAAATTTTTTTCAAATTAATTTAATATGTAAATTTTAAGTTAAAAAGCTAGATATAAATTAAGTATGAAGTAAATAAAATCAAAAATATAATTGTGAAAATCAGTTAACAATAGTCCAAATTAATAGAATCAATTAATTTTTTTTTAAAGAACATGTGGTTAATGGAAAAATATTTACAATTATAGACTACACTATAAACTTCAATGCTAAACTTAAAAATATTATTATAGCATTAATTTTAATTTTTTAATTTTAATACTTCTTTTTTACACCTATTTCAGCTGGCCTGAAGAATCTAGGACAAAAAGGGCCTAATTGCATTTAATCCTTTATGTAATCATATTTATTTATTTAAGCTTCATTTCGTATAGGTTAAAAAAAAATATTTGTCTTAGACCCCCGAAAGATCTTTTTTTGGATTTTAAAATCGACTCACTTCTCATGATTTATTTAACTGTAATTTCAGATTCAAGAGTTTACAAGAGCAGATTTAACTAGAAATAAAAATTTTAAAAAAGTAATGCTACCGACATCTGTTACGAAATAGCGCAATTTCTAAAAATAAAAAAATACTTAAATTGCTCCCGACATATTAACAATAACAAAAGCAAATTAATACAGCATACTTTCGATTTCTAGACCGCTGGTTAAATATTTTCACTGAATTTTAAACAGGAACTTTCACGTTATTTAATATGTGTCTAAGGGCAACGGAGTGCATAACACCAGGAAATTCAGATGGTCTTTTAAAAAGTGAAAGGCTGTGCGCTATAATTGTTATTTATATTACAATATTAGCTATATTTTTAATATAATGGAAGATAGAAAGTCGCAATAAGATATCAATGATAAAAAAAAAGAGAACCCACGCGGTAATGTCAAGGCGCACGCCCATGAAGTAACCAATTCAATAGGGCCTGGACAACATACATAAAGTGCTACTGAGAAAAGAGGGCTATTGATTAGCTAACTATACACAGCATCGAGTTTAAGAAGGTTTTGTTGGCTACAGGGGAAATACGGGATGTAAAGTAAATAAAATTTAAAAATTTGTATATAAATAGGAACAAAATGAATTTAACAATCGATACGCGATAACTGTCAAATTCTCAATTGTTTTTTTTTCGTTGCAATGAGTAAATCGATACGGTAAAAGATTCCATTCGCAATAAAAACGATACTCAGAGTCAGTAACCGGAAAAAATGCTCAGAGATTGATAAGAGCGTACATATGTGTAATCATGTACGTCTGAGAGATAATAGTATATAACTATAACACCATATATACGGAGCCTTTAAAAACAGATGCCAATCAAATCGATGCTGTCATATTTACAAGGCCGCCTATGTTAGTTTATTAGTAACGTACAGAAATCTAAATACCTTAATTTTAAACGAGGATGTTTACGGGTATTCCTGGGACTTCATATCTAATAGAAAAAGCACATTTATTTCGGAGATAAGTTCTTGTATACACGCCCAACTCACTTAGTTCGTTTCGACTGATCCGCAACGCCTCCTAGCGCAGATACGTCGAATTAAATGCTGTTAAATGTCCATAGGCGGAATCATCGTCGCGTTTATTACGTTGCTGTTGTAAAAATCGCGTTTAACATCCTCCCAAAAAATTGGTATTATGTACGCGATACGCTTTAATATTCGCATCTTCCTTATAAAGCGCTTTTATTTTTATCCTCGTTTAATATTTCATTACGGGGTGATATTGGGAATGTGTTCGTGCTTATGGGAGTTAAAAAAATTAATTTCAACGACGTTTATATCTCGTAATCGTAAAAAATGCAGTATTCAGTCTTTTCCTGTTAATTTGCAGTCAGAATGTTATTTCCTTTAAATCCTATTTTTAAACAAGTTACCCAAGCAATTTCTTTTTTGGATTATGTCACTAAATATAATAATGGCACTTGCCATGCTTTGCAAATAAATGTGTAAATTAACATAAAAATTGTTATTGCATAAGTGACTATTTTTTTAAATTGTTTTAATTTATTAAAACGATGTTGGTGTTTGAATTCTTCGCGAACAAAGAAAACTAAGAACTCCAAGAATCGAAGGTCTTATCAACGACCCCTTTTCCAGGTAACATTTATTGAACTAGGGATTTAGGAGTTGTACTTAAAGCCTGCCTTCCCCTTGAATATAATCTGAAATGTTATATTCAACTTTTTCTACAAACTATAATTAATAAATAAAATTTTTCCAATTTGTCGATTTTGTTTTTTTTTCTTATATACAACCTCACTGAACTTAGAAAAGTATCCTTCCTAATATTAACTTTTGAACGGCAGAAGTTATGTTTTTACATTTTTATTTTTAATGAACTCGCTTTTGGCGATATCGGCGTTTCCTGTGTCACCGAAAAAGACGTCTATTTTTTTATTTACTTTAAAGGCAGCCAAAAGACGAATCCAACAATACCACACATATTAAAAAATGTCACGCTATGCAGTTTTTTTTTGAGAAAAACAATAGATTTTGTAATTTTTGCTGAGCAATAGCATTTGAAATTGTATTCAATAGAAAACCAGCTTTTAAGTACAAGTTCTAAAACCTTACTTTTAATAAGTGCTACCTGGGAGGCAGTTGTTAGCCGTAATTCTTTGGCCGCATATCAAAAACTAAGTAGGTTCCAAATTTGTAAATTTGCAGACTTATTTTGTTCAACTTTTAGAAAACATCGCCACATCTTCACAACTTCCAATTTCACTGGAAGTAACGTAAACTTAATTTTCTTAAATTTTTTCTTAAATTTTCTTCATATTAAGAATTCAGTAATACTTATATTCTTTCTTTGTTGTCTTCAACAGTTATCACTGGAATACTATAAACTTTATTTCTAATGTACCTCCAGATGATATCCAGAGGTGTGGGCCCTCGTTTGCTATCCACTTTCCCGCAAACAGCCTTTTCAAAGGTATCTGGACAACTTTTGTGTGTGAGCCGATGTACCATTCATTTGATATCAAGCAGCAGCAGTCTGAACAATTGACAATATATCAAGCCCTCTGTCTAACTACCTGGCGATTTTTGGCTGCCCAATAGTGACTATTGTGTCTATTGAAGATACTGTTTTTTGTAGATTTTGTTCCGTCTGTCGATAAGTGATACGTGTCTTACCGTTTTTATTTCTATTTGTTTCTACTTATGTTTTTGTAACACTGTTTAGATGGACATTCGCCAGATTTCTAACGTTGTTGCTGTTTCTCAATGAAATACAGTCGAATTCTTAGCAACTTCGTCCTCACTTAATTTACTTTTTCTAATTTTTGGCCTAAACTGTCCATGTTCTAAACAATTTTTAATTAATCATCGAATCACATCTTTAGACGGTATTAAAACATTAATATCGTTCGTCTTCAACTTTAACGGTCATTTTTTTTTGGCTTTTGCCGTTGGATTAGTATTTGATAAAATTAATGAGGTTGTGTTTATCTTTCGAAAATAGAGATATTGTGAAATTCAATAAGAATTCATTACTATTCATTGCTATTCTTAGATTCGTCCACCGCTCACCAGACCTCGCTGTGTTTTGAAGCTTTTGATGGTTTTATCCGCCAACTTTTATATCCTTTACTTATGTGTTGATTTATTTGAAAAATTTGGACGAATACTTTCGATAGCATACACCGCAACTGCCTTGCGAATAAGTGAGAGCAATGAACAAGGCAACTTTGATCAAGAAGACAGCTTATGGCTGGGATGTGTTGTAGTCTTAAATATTCTCAGGACTCTTCATAACATTTTCAAGGAAAAAGGTAAATCTCGTATCCTTCTGTGTTAAACATGAAGATGATCGGATTCCTGGAAACTACCATTCTGAACAATTTTTTTCTAGCAACCATCCAAGCAATGTACATATTTGTAAAGCTATCGATAACCGAGGTCAAGTATGTGTATTTCATGCGAATCTTTCGCAAGCATTTGGTATTGTAGACAGCTGTTTGTTCAGTTTTCTTGATCTTATGAAGTCATGTTTAAGCAATCGAATAAGCTGCCTATATTGGCTTCAAGCGTCGTGAGCTTTCGCAAGATCTTTAGCCTCAAAGAGGTCAAATTTAAGATCGTTTATAATTAATAGCATACCTTAATATAATTTGCATAATAAATAAAATTTCTCATCATCATGAAGATGATATTAAATTGCCTTCTATGATACGAACAAGTAATGTCGCTAAAAGTCTACATTTATACAGGAGGGCACCAGATACGGTAATTAAAAGGCACTAATCTTTAAAAAAGCTTCACGTTTAGAGTTCTTGGTGTTATATTTTCAAGTTGCTCTCAACACTTAAAGAAGACGTGTGGCACAGTAGGTATATGTGCTTGCAAAGCTTTTAATGACACGCATGACGCCAATGTGACCGAGTGATTTGGTATCTTGACCGTTACTAAATGATTTCGCCAAGCACAGTTTTGATACACAACGAAACTGATGCTTTGAACTAGTCAACAATAAACTTTCCCAAGAAAAGTGTTCTTTTGTATAAAAAGGCAGATGCTTTTTGTATTAACATGTTATTAGCAATTTTGTTTTGGTAATAAAAAAATATTATTACATCTTCAGAGTTATATTACCTTTTTAATTGTATCGGTTGACGATTGATATGAACCATAGAGAGTTAAGTGATCATACAGCTCAAATTTACATGGTTGTTTCAAGATAGATGTTTCGTATCTTAACCTGACAAGTGACTTGCTGCAATAGCTCGCACCTCACATACTTCAGGCGATAGAAAATAACACAACCAAAAATTATAACGATTGGCCAACATTTTTCGTATCGAAACATAGTGGAGCACATTTATCTCTCTCTGCATTTTATTACGGAGGTGTAGGTAAAGCAACCTGTAGAGATTCCGCAAGAACTAAGGTCATCTATCTTACCTTTTAAACCTTACTTATGAACAGTTTGGTCATGTCTTCAACATGAAACTTAACTGATAGATTATCCAATTGCTGGCAAAGATGAGCTAATTTAGGGAACGCTAAAGGGAAAAAGCTTTATGTATTGAAGCAATTTGAGTCTTAGCTAGGAAGAGGCGCGTTATAATATTTAAAAGGAATATACGGGGGATCTCCAATAAATACAAAAACATTTTTATGTGTAAAATTAATTTAATTTTTCAACATCTCTCTTCTTTTTTGAGGTCGATATACCGAGTCCAACACTTCTCTATCTTTTGCATCCCATCTAAAAAATACGATTTCTCCAACCCTGCAAATTAGGCTTCATTGTTGTGCCACTTTGCATATAGAAGATAATCGCTGGGACCTAAATCTAGCGAATACAATGGGGGCGGAAGCAATTCGTATCCTAACTCGTGGAATGTTGCCATGGAGACGATATAAGTGTGCTCGCGTGGGTTGTCTTATTTTGTTCGTCAAATGCTGATGTTTTTCTTTCACGGCATTGGTGAAATGATCCAATAAGTTGCCATAATACTCGCCATTAACCGTTTTACCCTATTCAAGATAATAAACATGGATTATAACGTGTACATCTCAAAGCACTGTGGCCTTGATTTTCTTAGCCAATAGTAACTTCGGCTTTCTTTGGGTTAACCATGAGAAATCCAATGTTTAGACTGTTCTTTGGTTTCTGGTGGGTTATGATATATTCATGTTTCTTCAACAGTTATAAAAATTATTCGGATTGCGCCTTAATATTGCCAAATATTCCTTCGAAGATGGTGCAAACGCGTGTTTATGGCCAAGTTTGAGCAAGCGCGGCACCACAGTCAAATGTGTTGTTAAAATGTTATGCATCTGGTCAAATGAGATGCCCACAGCGTCACCAATCGCACGCATTTCGATCCCTGATTATTCATTTCTATATCGTTTCATTTAGACGACTTGGATGTTTCTTACTGTTCACGTTCGTCGATAACAAAGTCTGCACCTTTTATTTCGTTTCCTTTTTCAAAAAAAAAAGTTGTATTTCAACACCAGTAGCGTCATATCTTGCAGAGACCAGGTAATTATCGAATTGCCCCCGTATTTATAATTTCTTGGACTTCCATACCATACATATTCCAGGGAATTTGTCTTCAAATTCAATGTCATCTTCTATATTTATCCAAAACAGTTCAATAGCACGATTGAAACGTTAAGAATCATCATAAAATAAGGCACCCAACGATAGTAAGCATAGGATGACGTTCACTTGTTCTCAGGAAGAAATAAATCTTTAAGAGCGTAGAAAAACACATTTAAATCGTACAACAACGGCAAGTGAACAACATCGAAACCGTAGGCCGACGCCGTAACATTTGGCGACCGCGAAGCGCCTACACGCCCAAGAAAACTCATTCTCCTCAATCGAACGTAAGCTTCTGATTCTGAAACGACCAGCTGTCGTAGGGTCCGTTATTACGTCGCTAAAAACAGCTAGTAGGTGGCGTTAAATAGGACGCTAGTTGTATACATTATTACGTTCTTACGACGAATACGGATGCAGATGTTGAAATGCTGCAAGCAAAAACTGAATTATTTCGAGCGAATGACTGACTCGAGTGTGTTTATACGCAAGAGAGTATATAATTTGACTGTGCAAGGAACGGACGGGATGTATACAACGTCGCAGATGAAGGATTTTGTTGCTTTGAATAAGATTGATACGATTTTAAATGTTACGATGCATGTTAAAGTCTTCGTATAAGTTAGTATATTTGCCGAGGAAATGTTATCAATAACATGTTTAGGTGATTCTGTCAACAATAACGCTTGATGACGTTGTTTCTGAAGCAAATTTTCGTTTTTTTTTTAATCATTTGGTTGAATGAAGATTCAATCGAATCATATAGCTAACTTTAAGTCAAAATTAGAAGAAAATAAAAAAGTTGAAACTAAACGTGTTCCGGGTTTGAACCGTGTGATGTCGTTAGTTAAAATAAAGCTCAACGTTTCGCCCACAATCGTATGGGGCTTCTTCAGGAGAGTGGTGGCAACACTTAGCACGGTAACTCAACGTGTGGACCACGCCAGAGGCGAAGCTAACTGAGCGAGAAGAAGTGGTCACGGTAACTCAGCATGTGAACCATGCCAGAGGCGAAAACCAACTGCGAAGAACGCGGGGAGCAGCACGCTTTTATGCCGGTGGTGGGTGGGACCCTGAAGAAGCCCCATACGATTGTGGGCGAAACGTAGAGTTTTATTTTAACCAACGACATGACGCGGTTCAAACCCGGAACACGTTTAGTTTCAATTGACTCTGGCCGTGGAAGCCTACGTTTTTATTTGAAATAAGAAAGATTTTCTAATAGTCACACTAAGTAAAACTAAATTAATTCTAAAACTGCCACTAATTTATAGACTTCTTAACATTAACAATTAGGGGAGTAACTGTTCTTATAACCAGCAGAGAAGCCTGGAATTTAAATATTCATACCTTCATAACAATTTAATTGTAGACTGCCGTCTAAGCTCTTAATTAATTGCGCGTTATGACTTATAATTCTCTTTATCTGCCTGTAGAGCAACACAAACTTTCTAAGTTAGTCTATTGTAAGTATAAAATATGAATTGATTAAAAAATAAAAATAAAAGTATGAAAATCAAGGGACAAAAACACACGCTAGGGGTCCCATCTCCATCAAGAGGTGTTTTAAGCCTGTGTTGAGCTTATATGGGGATTATTCTTTAACTTCAGATGCTGAATATGCTGCTACAATATTGTATAATTTAGGCTCGCAATAATTCAACAACTTCTGCGTACATTCGAGTCTGGTGCGCAGTTTTTTTGAAGTGGCTACGGTTTCGGATGGTATAATTGTGGTTAAAACCATTCGTCCTTGTTGTTGTGGACATGTACTAGTACCTGTAGCGTAACTATCCCTTATTGCTTAAAATGAGTCCCACATGACTCAAAATACTGTAAACTATGCAGCAGTCGAATAGGTTTTTTCTTGAAGCAGAAATATTCTGGAAGCCTCGACCGAGAAGCTCCAGAATAGAACACCATAGCTCAGATGGCAATGCTGTGAGTAGCTGCTTTCGTTAATCTTCCCATTGCGTATAAGGCAGATGTAAGAAAGATGTTTCCTGCTAGGTCAACATGGGTTACCCATTTTGATTTTTTATCGATTTCTAGGCTCAGGAAATTAATGTCTACATTGATGTATCTAGTAGTGAGTACGAGCTTTTGTTACCAACGGCTCGTCCTGTTGAATTCTCGAGGTCCTGTAGAATTGGTACCCGGACAATCAAGGACGTGTCATCAGCATATAAGCATATTTGGTCGTTCCTGATGTTGAACAGCAGGGGGCTATTCCGTACTGGATTTTAGTTGTACAAGATAACGTATTGCCCCGCAATGTAATTTGATTTCTTCCGAAAAGGTACGATTTCAGAAGCTGCAGTGCGTTTCATCTAATGCTGTAATATTCCAGCTTATTAGCGAGTATGTCTGGACTAACAGAATCGAATGGCCTAGATGCATTCGGCGACGGTGAACGCAGATGCTCACTAAATTAAGCCTTCTTTCTTAAAACCATGTTGCTCTTTTGTTATACAAGTCTTTCTGCTCGAAGTAAATCACCGCTTTGTCCACCGTCGCTTGCTTAAAGATCTTTGATACAGCTGGTAAAATGCTTGCAGGGCGCTAGTTTTCGGGTTGATTTGAATTTCCCCGAATTACCCAGCTTATCCGTTTGATTTCTATTACTTGAAGAGAAAACAGTTTTGAGATTAACCTTACAAAATTTTTTAAAATGCGTTGACGACGTACTGGGGCAAGTTCTTGTATTGTGTGTGATTTATTTTTCAAAACTGCAATTTTTAGGCGAATAAAAATAAAATACTCTAATTAAGCAATTACATCAAGAAGCTGAGATATATTATTCTGGCTGCGTGGAGACTTTTTCCTCTTACAAGAATACCCTGTACATACACTATTTCCGTTAACTTTACAAGTATATCGCCGTCACCTTATTTATTTATTTATTTCCATCAACATCCTGTTTTCGGAATTCATTACTCCTTCGGCGCATTCACATCCGGCGCGACCGGCGGAAGAAGCATCAAAAAGAAGGAGAAGAAGAAGAAGACCCCTTGTCGCGCGGTGATCTTCGCATTATTTGTCGGCGCATCGGTTTATGGTCTCAGTTGACAAGACAGAATTTTCGCATGAGCGATCCCAGAGAGGACCATCGTTTGTCAAACGGACGGGGTTGATGCTGTTTGCGCGCGGACCCCCGAAAAACAACCCCGAGAACGAGAGAGGGATCACCTCCTCCTCTTCCTCGAACCCCCTCATTTCTCCCTCACCCGGCATCAACCCATTTCGCGTGCGGCTCTCTCTTGCGCCACTTTAATGGGTTATTTATGGTCGCGCTCCGCAAGAACACTTTATTGCTTGTGTGAGTGCGCATTTAGTGATGCAATTCGAACTCGCGCGAATGACGTCGAAAGACTGCGGATGACTCCGGTTCGCGAATTTCACTGTTGGCGAAGCGTATATGCATAGGGGGGCTGCAAAATCGTTAGCCCGAGAAGAATGCTATTTTTAAAGTCTTTGCTGTAATAAATTCGAGATATTAAATTAATGAAGGCGAATTTATGCTTCGTCTTTCGCTATTTTTAGATGTTGTTTCAAGTAACATCGTTTGTTGAATTTAACCAAGCTATGGATCGATAAATTTTAGGTTAGCTCTGGAAAAATCTATTTGTTACGATTTTTATACCATATTGTACCTTGGTGTTAATTTGAAGAAAAGTACTGGCTGCGGTCGTTTGGCCCACGCAACTAAAGGGAAAGTTTAATGACTAAAAGAATCGAAATGAAACAATGGATTAATTTTATTGATTTCAGCCTTTCACTACGTGGGAATGTCATTAGAAGAATAACAAGAGCATTTCACACACATGTATTCTCATAAGAGAAGTGATCAGTAGAAATGAGAAATCGATAATTGGTTACGGACTGATAGATAAAAGCAGAGAGAATAGTAAAGAATTACAAGACGTTAGTCAGAAGACGACCGAAAATTTTATAGCGATCGTCGAAGCAATTATAACAGAATTGACGCAATAGGGTACCATGGATCTTAGAGTAAAAATTGCGGCAAAGAAGGAATAAAAATTATAAACTGGCACAAGAAAATATTGCTATAAAGCATAGGAAATAATGTGAAATTAACACTAAAAGCACCCAAGGAAGTATGAAGTATGTGGTACAATTTTGATAAATAAAGCAAAAACAAGCTAGGTGGGGGAACAAAGGGGTTAAGGGGATGATAAAACTAAAGAAGGAGAAGTGGAAAGCATATCTTTCAAACACACCAAAGCAGAACTACGGAATATATGAGGAATACAGGAGAAAGGTGAAAGGAAGTATTAAACAAGCTAACCAAGTGTCATGGAAAGATTTTAGTAAGAAAATAGAAAAAAAGACCGCTTTTGAATATGAAATTATTTTATACGATAGCGAAAAACCTTAGAAAAGAAAAGAAACACACAATTAGACACATAAAAAATAAAAAGAAAGTAGTACTGACAAATGAAGATCATGGACCGCTGGCGAGAGCAGAAAGACAGGAACCCGCGAACGAAGGGCTTTCAATAAATATATACGAGGAGAATGGTAGAAAAAGAAGATTGAAGAGAGGAGAGGCAGCTGCGTATGACGAAGTTACTCCGGAAATGAAACTAAAAATATTAACAAAGTTACTCAATAAAACGTGGAATAATGCAGAAATACCCGAAGACTGGAAAGTTGGCATCATTGCACCAATACATAAAAAGTAGACACTAAAAAGTGTAGTAACTACAGAAGGCAAAAACCTTGATATGCAGTGTAGTAGCTAAATGGCACGAACGGACACTGGAGAAAAAATTGAGAATGAGGAGAGAAGAGCAACTAGGACCAAAATAGGTTTGGACCAAGCAGAAGTACGCAAGATCAGATTTTCACATTAACACAGATGATAAAGAAGACATCGAAGTTTTAGTGGAATACCAAGGAAAATAGTATGGGAAAGTCTAAAAAGGAAAGGTATTAGTAATAAATTGTGGAGGGAAGTACTGAGCCCTAGTAATTATGGACGATGTCTTAAAAGAACACCCGAAACTAAGATCGGTTAAAATGGCAGAGTGGGCTTTTACTGATGATCTAGCGATATGTACGTAGGGCAAATCTCAACCGAGAGAAAATTTAAAAATGTAGCAGGCAAATTTGAGCGAGAGAAATATATAGATAGATGCAAAAAAAACAAAAATGGAGGAGGACAGAAAATAATGGGGAAAATTAAGACCGAATAATAAAGACCGAATAATAGTTCCCCTTTACACCTAACGCTAGGAAAAGTTTTGATTACATTGCACAAGATCTGATGTTAAACTCGAATTCGATTATGGGATTAATTCAATGAAAGATATAATACATGCGAAATGAATGGAAATCAATTGAGGAAGTAATAGTCGAATAGGACCGCAAGATCGGGAGACTATGGTAACAAAATTGGAAAAAAAAAGTAACTAAGTTACTTAGTAACTTCATACATATCTATTACAATGGATTTTCATCTAGAACTCTCAGTACATCTACTGGTGAACCTCAAGCCTCCAACTTAAGATCCATTTCTCTGTAATATCTACTCAAATAACCATCCACTTTCGCTAGATCGCAACGTGCCTAGATAAGCTAAAAACTTGCAACAATTATTAATAATTAGTGGTTTACTAAAGTTCATATAAACGTTGGCAAATATGTTGTACTTAGCTTTACATGTTTTTTTTTTTCATAATCGCCAATTATTTCGGTATGGCTCACTTTCATTCCAAGAGTAAACTTTCTTAGGGTTCCTAGAGGCTTCTGTCACGTAGGCTTAGGCGGAAGTCAGCAACACTTATGTCCTTGGTTTCCGGGTTGGAAACGTATCGTTGTCGTACCTTCTGCCGACGTTTCGTCCACACTCCTGTGCGACATACACTGCTGTGCAGTGACAAACCTGAAGACGTCCAACAATAGTGTGGACTAAACGTCGTCAGGCACGGTTGCAACTCGTTTGTTTGATCCATAATTACAATGTTATCTACGTATTCGTGCAATGATTTCTTCGATATCTAAATTATTTTGGATTTTTGATCAGAAGCACAGGGATCGAGTAATCGCTCCATCCTTGTGCTTTTCGATGATTTAGTACCGTTTGAATTTAAAATTAAGTGTTGGCAATTTTTTCCGTCGACAAAGACGATAAGTTTTAACTGCAAAACTAATAAGAAAAGCTTCTAATGAAATTAAATAAATAGTATCGAAATGTTAAGTACCAATCTATGATCGATAAACAAAGTCGATCATTATCCTTGTTTTATATCGGAGATCCTTATTAATTTTATTTCAAATTATTACTCATTGTACGACTACTTTTCGCAACGATTGTATATTCCCCCTGAGTATGTAGAAGAGATCGTCTCCATCATGGCATAAAGTTCGTCGAAGAAGGGTGTTTTATGATCTAGTCGGACCATTTCATTTTTATTTGTCGCCCCATTCTGCGCTTCGCGATGATGTCTGATTTCATTACATCGCTATTTCTACTTACTTGTTCGACGACCGCGGCGATGACATATTAAGTTTTGGCAATAAAGTAATTATTCCCTGCCATAAAATATCCTCTAATGGATTAAGCAGATAATGAATTAACTCCTTTAACGGCAAACCGCGATACTAGAATGAACGATATGGATGTGTGTGTGGTATAAACGACTTCGAATGTTGCATTGTTGATTTGGAAATTTGTTCGGATGTAAATTTTGATATTTTATCTTTGAAATCAAAATTATAGATCTAAGGCGGTGGCTGCAGTGATGGATTGTGTGCTGGGCAAGATGTATGCCCTTTTGCCCCATTGCCTGCGATCTTTTCCACGCTTTTGGTCTATTAGATAACGATATATTATTGCAGAAATTATTCCGATATGGAGTTCGGGAGAATACTTTCAGTGTGTTTCCATCATTCCTTTTTCAGCGCAGGCAGTTCACTGAAATAAGGTTCAGGAAGGAAGGTGGTTGTCTACAGACGACCTGATCCTAGATTGTTAATAATAGTGTGGGAATACCGCAGGGCCCGATTTTGAGTCCACAACTTTTTGTGGTTTTTATAATGATTTGCCGGGTTGTTTGTCCGGCAGCGACACCATCCATGTGGACGATACCACGGTTCTTCGTCAGTTAAGGGCGTGGTGCAGAATAAAAAAATTAGTACTTAATGCTGATTAAACAAAAATTATCTTTCAAAAAAATGGACCTTACCGTGTCTATAGAGGACAAGGTCTTTGCCGCGGCTTCGGAGTGAAGATTTCTGGAGGCCTCATAGATAGAGACTTTTTTTGAAGGTCTCATATTGATTCAGTAACAACTAAATTGCACAAATCACTTTATTTGCGACGAAAGCTGAAACAAACGTGTGACGTTGGTACTTTAAGAACAATATACTTTGCATATTTACAATAAAATGCTTCGATGTTGGGGCCAATCCTCATGTTGTAGAAAAAAGCTCTACGTTTAATTTTTAATTGAAAAAGATTGTCTCTTGCAGGGATTTAAGTCTCAATTAAAATTACAACACCATAGGTGGCTGTATTAGCAGTATCTTTTAGTTATTGTTTCTAGGTTTTCTAGGCTTCTAGATTTTTGATGTGTCTCAATTAAAATTATACGTCGAACTCTGGATGTCCTGGTTGAGAATTCCAGTGAACATTTGTGTGTATATATTTATGTGTGCTAGTATGTAGACAAATATTTATAATTTTTTTCCTTTTTATATCTGGCACTTAAAGACTCTTTGATTTATATCACTTTTCTCAAAGGTATATGATGACTTTATAAGTGTCATGGATGACTTGACTCCATTTTCCTTTTATCTAACAAGTGCCTGTTATGATAAGCGAATATCAAGTTCTCGTGGCTTCTCGACCATTTTATCTAGGGTGGGTTCAACTGAAGGAATGATTTGTCGATAAATATGCGGGAGAATTATCTCATTTTACCTTGTTGGAGACGTAGAATTTCTTAGCTATTTCTTTAGTGTACGTAAAGTAGAAAAAGTCTTTTCAATTCCAGTAGTGAACACATGTGGTACTGCTAATATACATATGTAATGTGAAACAAAGTGATGTTTCGAAAATCTCCCCTGATGTTGCTTTAAAAGGCAACTAAGAATGGGATGTATACAGAAGCTCGATAATAATTCTCTGAAGAAGCAGCGTCCGCATTGCTTCTCAATTTTGTTTGTTACATATTCTTGGTTTATTAATTTAAGATTCAATTTTTTCAGCCTTCGTTCTAACGTTTAAATAATTTAGTGAATTCTGAGTTAGCATTTTCTTTTAACTTTTTTATTTTCAGCACTGCATCTTCAGCGAGATCGCATGCTCCTTTTAGATCTACATTTCTCTCCGTAGAACTTAATATCTGGCGATTCAGAAATCTCAACAAAAACAACAACAAAATTCTATCTTTCAATCCATCTAGCAACGCAAAATTTTTGTGAGTGGAATGAATGTCTTCTGCTTCTTTTAATCATTGCGTCAGTGTAGTATCTTCTCATTAAAAAAATCATGTAATTTTCCGATTGTACCCAAACAATTCCTAATTGAAGTAATCTCGCAGGAATTAGGTAGAGCCAAATTTAAAGGATATGCAGAAAAAATGAACGCGAGAATAAAGATTTTAATCCCCCAGCACGGAAAACAAATTTTAAAGATCCCGGCGGTCTCTTTGATACTGGCTTTATTCTTAATCCACAAATTATGTAAGTCTGTAAAAACGCATTCGGGTCCCATGACATTCCCAGGGCATTCGGGTCCCTGGGTTCGGGGTTCGGGTAACGTTGGTACTGTATCCATTTTATGCATGTGATTGCTTTGGTCGAATTCAAGTCGTATAAACTGGATGGAACTTACTTGGATGTTGGCGCCCCCCAGTTGGACTTGCGGGAAAGACACATTAGGTTTGTCCGCTTAGCTTACAATAATAATTCCGAGTAACCAATGTAAAAATATACGTTCGTTCGTTCGATCGCGGGCCTGCGTGCAGCTACACAAAAGTTCTTTGTTGGGACCTGGTGCAGTTGGGGTCTACACTTTTTACACGCAGTCTAGAATAGGTGTAAGAAGTGTATACACCGATATAAGTAGCGTGAATTCAAATTTCAAATAAGGAGAATATTGCAATAATTGAATATCTTCCTTGACAACAAATGCACGTATTTTAAAGGGCGATACTGGTAATCTCGTGATAGTTGAGCCAAAAATGGAATAAATGGAGTCGCTGGAAAGCAAACAAACGTAAATCTGTAAACAACTAAATTGCTTCCAAACTAGCCACTGGAAACGCTTGATACTGTGATGAAAAGTGACAGGAAGTCGCTCGTTCGCATCTGCTTGGTATAAGCTACACGACCGTGCACCTACTTGCACAGACTACTCTAGTGACGTCATTTTACGTTAAACCGACTAAAAAGTGCAGCCCGAGCGAACAAAACCTATTATTATTAATCCTTTTTGGAACGATGTGATAGATTCTGCTGTAAATTCCTACTAAATCTGATCAAGATATATTGTTTCTAATTTTTGGGGAGCATTATATCCCACGTCCCACGTTTAAACTTCACGAGCGAGACCATCTTCAGACCATAAAAACATATATTTTCTTAGCTTAATTATTATATTAATTGATTAACTTAGAGATAAGTTCAATACAAGTGTAATTACACGAATTTACGTACATCTAGCTTCAGCAGTTCTTGGTTGACTACTTCATATGACTAATATATTAAAATTAAATAAACAATTACACAATCTCGAAAAGATAATTTTCTCCAACCCTCAAAAACAATTCTCCCATGCCCTCTTCAACTTATCTTTCCTCTACTTCGTATGTATCGAGGATAGTTCAAACTATGAAATCGGGAGAGTGGATGGCGGCAAGCAATTTAGACAAATTGTGTGATAAAATTTTTATTTATTGCGAACATCGATATCGGAATAATAGGAAAGATACGAACGGTCGTATTACGGTATTCGTCCGCGAATCTATCCCATATAAACTTGTGTTTGTGTATCAAAGCAATCGTAGATAAGATCCGAACTCCAATAAATTAAGTTTTATGTCTTGTCGAACACTTTCGATGAAGTTGGCCCGTTGCTTTGCCGTTGAGATTGGACCCCCCAACCCTTGTCCGAACTGGGAACAGAGAGAAATTGAAATCGTCTCGCACAAATGTGAAATATGTGTTTTGGGGACTGTTTGTGATATATGGCCGAACATGTGGTTGAATAAAATTGAAGCATATCCGCAGACTTATCAATTTTGATAATGTTTTTTTTTCTTTCGATTGGATTATTGTAATTAACTTGAATAGGGATGTAATTAAATATTTTCAAATTTAATACTGAGAGCAATGTCCAACATGTACGGACAAAAGAAGTCAACAGAACTCCCATTTCTCAGTTGTAAAAGTAACCATTTTCTCTGGCATTTTGCAATTAAAGGATTGTGGGGATATTTTCATTATTTACCAAGTGTGCTTGTAAAATTCTTTTGCTGTTGAATAATTATAAAACACTATCCTTAGATGTTTTATCCGTACAATATGGTCCTGTTATTATACAGAATGTTTTAAGTAAATTACTAACGTAACGGATAATTGAAATAAAGAGGTTCTTATTAACCAAGTGCTTTTGCTACGGTTAAGTCTTACCAAAACAGCACTTATGCCCGTATAGTAACAGCATTTAGCTAAACAAATACGTTAAAGCATTCACAACACGAGTTTTCCAAGATGTGAGGGAGTCAGATGATGGCTAAATGGAATAACTTTACACAGATTAATCGGCATTTGTTTAAGAACTTTCCAAAGAGTATAATGGAGGAGAAAATTGAGACAAATTTTGTAATGTGTAGTGTTATATGTTGTAAAGAAAGTAGGTTCCCGGGTTGAAGCTGCTTCGTAATTGTATCAGAATACCGACATTTGAGTCTCAGTTGCATGGAGCTTCTTCTGGGCTGCTGCATGTTGTTTCGTTGCTGCAAGAAGAAAAAGAGGCAACATGTAGCAGTCCAGAAGAAGCTTCACATGAAGCTTCTTCTGGACTGCTACTGGATTGAAACCGCATGAGAATGCCAATGTTTCGCTCTCAATTACATAACTGAGAGCGAAACATTGGCATTCTCATGCGGTTTCAATCCGGAAACCTAAATTCTTTGAAAGTAGTGTAGTGTTATAATTTACAACAATGAGCTTCCCTGTTATTAGCAAGCTTGCAGGAACGACTTCCGCTTCACGAAATTAGCAGAGATTAGACAGACTTGTTTCGTCATACGAGAATGGATTCGTGTTGCGTACTGGTTTCCGCGAGAGTCGACAAAACACGAGTCTGTCTAGTCTCCGATAATTTCATCAAGCGCACTCGTTTCTGCAGGCTTAGTTATTAATGCTGAAAGCAATGAAAATCCCTCTAGGAGCTACGAGCTCGTTTTCAGTTATTCAACTCATTTCTTTATCTCCCATAATGTAGGTAGCAAGTGAGTTAGGAAGCTAGTCAACGACTGTAATGGTGAAACGTGTCTTCTGTCCAATTCCCTCGCATTCTAAATCTTCCGATTTAACGCAAGTTTTTCCCACCACAATCTTCAGAATAATTTCAGTCGTGTCTGAGTTGTAATTTCGCAAGTTAAATATCGGTCCACAAATAATCGTCTTATTTGTTAGTAAATTTCATAATGTAGATGTACGTGGAGTTAAAAGTCATGGAGTAGCAATAAAATCAGTGCTTCAGTTGCGTCCCCGAATTGTCTGCATTATGCTATTTGTAAAAATAAGTTGGTTGAAACACAAAAACGTTTCTGTGTTTCAACCAATAGTTGTCGCGATTAAATAAAGGAATGAGGAAATGCTAAAGAATTTCTGACTTTGAGCTGGGTGCCAGTACGGAACATGTAAACATGATGTTTTAACGTAGCAATTCTAGGTTAGTTTCTCGTTTGAAGTTTTAAAATCTCGTTAAATTTTATATATAATCTGAGTTCAAATTGTCGAAGAGGTGTTCTAGAAACATACCCGAACTCCACAGACCTTACATTCAATGAACTACCTTTTAAAAATTAATTATTTTAAAATTTTTCTCTCGTATAAAACATTACAGTAGTTACTGTATTTGCTGTAGGTACTGAAGTATTCAGCCCAACAGAATCTTTTGAACCATAAGCTGCTCTTCACCCAATCTTCTACCAAATAGTTTCTGATGTCTACGATGTGACTGTGCTTATATTAGATGGAATAACAGCTGAGAATTTCAACAGTCCCCATAGAGCTAATATCAAAAGAAATGTTGTTCAATTAGCTACGCAATGTCTTTAAAGTATGCGATGGTGAAAACAACTACTTATATTATTTTGAGTTATCGATAGTCTTTATGAAGTTTGCAATATTTCAATTGTTTTGCACTGGTACACATTGCAGATGCAAAAAAAAAAGCACTGTATGATCGCCCAAAGGGAATTTTATAAAAACTATAATTGAGAACGAATATGGACTAAAAATATTGGTTCATATTCTTTTCAAAGTTCACGTTGCGTTTAACCCAACACCATATTTAGAACATGATGTAACCGCTATCCGATATATGTGTGTATACGAATCTCATCCCCACGTTTAGGCAATCAATAAAATAAATAATAATTCCCCCGTCGATACCCCAAGCACTTAGCTAACCAAGTCTGCACAATCCACCCCGAGTTATTAAATGAATTGGCAATTCGTCAATACACCCCATGTCGTAGCTAAGCACATACTTCATATACGCGAGTATCGTAAAACATTTTTGCTACAACTAGACAGATTATGCTTCCCGTTCGGCAATCTTTCTAATTTCATTCATAAATAATTCATGGCTATACGTCTTAATGCATATATAGGGATTATGCCTAGTTGAATATTTGTACAAAAATACATAAAAATTCTGCCATGTAACGCGTTTTATTTCCCTATCAATGCGATAACAAAACAGCTATGCCGTCCTCGTCCTCTTCGTCCTGGATGAACGAGCGGAGTCCGGAAGTGCGTCTGACGCCGGAAACTCCGTCGGAGAGAAAGTTAAATGTGTATATGTGCGTGGCGGTGATACGAGGCGCGGGGTCCAAACAACGCCATCCGTTATTCGGAATGATCGTTGCATTTTACGAGCCTGTTTTTCCCCGAAAGGAAAAAGAAAACTCATGTATAAATATATGTCGTCATCGTGCCGAGCCCGGACAAAGATGAATCAGAATTGGCGATGTTGAGAGATTAGCTGTGCACGGAATTTTAAACCGTTATTGTTTACATCATAGGATTTATGGGACGAGCGCATTGTCAAATTGTGTTTCGTAAACTTTATGATTGGATAAAAGTCTCGCTTTTAATTAAGGCTAAAAAGTAAATGTACGAATTGGAGAAATTTGAAAATTTGGTCTGTTATTAGAATTAATTGAAGAAAAACGATACATACAGAGAACTACAGTATAAATCCTTCTTAAGAAATATTTAACCATTGAGTGCGTTACATTATTTTTGCATTCGGTTAATTCAGTCGGTAGAGTATGAGACTCTTAATTCCAGGGTCTTGGGCTCGGGTCCCACTCTGCATAGTGCAAAATTTTAAAGATCTAGACGGACAAAAATATAAAACAATGTTTTATGGACGTTTCTTTAAATCATTGAAAATCTAGTTGCTTTTGTTTAGAATGATGACGCTGTATGCGGTGGATTAATAATATATTTCTAATTATCAGAAGGTTAATTTAAATAAATTATTCACCCTCATTTATTAACACATTTTCCTCCGTTTGTGTCAAAATCAAAGGATTTAACAGTAATTCTTTTGCGTCCTGTGATAAGCTCTCTCCTCTTTTTGAAGGGAGGTTTCTTGAAGTTCGGTATATGTAGGTTGGATGATATTAAATTTTTGATTGAATTTGTATGGATTTGAGATAGTTTCATGGAATGAAGCTCCCCGCATCTCGCATATTCTTATTTCGGCTTTCTTGCGCGTCTTCCGAAAGCTGTCCAACTGGCAAAATAACAGACATATACTAAAGTTTATGAACTGTTGCCGGCATTGGTTGTTAAAACCACGAATACAATTTAATGTATAATTTTGGAGTATTTTAAACAATTCAATATCGTATTCACAGTAAGATCATGTAAGATCTATGAGTTAATTACTGATATGTTCCTGAAAATTTTGAGTACGTTTAATATTAATTTCATTCCAAACATCATCGTTAAAGCTCAACTAGGTACTCAACCGTATGTCTTCTATTTTTTAACCACCTTTCATTCATTTTATGTTGTTATTTTATATAAAGCGGATTTTATTTGGTTATTAATATCTTGACTGCACTTCTCTAAACCAAAATATTTCAGTGCATTATCTAGGATTTCATTATTTTTCGATTTTTTTGGATTTCTGTGCCATATATGGAATATAAGACTTTTTTATGACGCCCGCAGGCACTTCTATAAAACAAAAAAATAAATTACGCACGTTTCCACAATGTCAAATTTCTAAGGCATAAAACTAAGATATTAATTTGTAAATTTCAGACCGAGATCTTTTGGCACATTTTCTGCAAGATAAGTAAATGGAAAATTTGAAATAATATCATATTATGAATATGTAGAGCGAGCTTTTCCATAAATATACTACATACCCTGATGCACTTCTTACTTCATGAAGTTTATATAATATTTTATTCTTAAACTTTCACATCCACTTTTGCTCAAACGTATTTACCGACCTGTTTGTCGCGAGCGTAGGCCTCGCCAGTTCGCCACGTTTTGTTTATTTTTAAAGCGATAACAAGCACTTATCCATCTTGAAGCGCGATAACATAACATCTTTTAAAATGCCCCTATCAGGATAGACACCGTCACATTTGAAAGAGATAAATTAAAAAAATCTACGCTGAATTTTTTCTAAAGCTAATATATCGGACGTGTAGAGAGGATACCAAATCAGGGCAGCGTATTCAACTTTACTCATCACATATGCAAAGTACAACGACTTAATTAACGATATATTATAAACCCCAACATCTTGTATGTCTCAGCACACGCTGTGGAGATGTGAGCCTTCAACGTCATTCCAGAGTCAAATAGCACACTGAGATCTCGAACAATTTTACAATTTAGAGTACTACCATCTACATAATACGCCGAAGTATACGGTATACGAGAACAAACATGTCCAAATTACGCAGTAGACAAGAATAGGACCGTCTATTTACAGAAGTAAATCGTTAGTAAATAATACAAACAAGAGTGGGTCTAGGTTAGAATCCTGCGGAACACCAGATGTCAAGGTATACCTATCAGACATATACCAGTGATAAATTACGTAGCATTTCCGCTGCGACAGATAAGAACCTATAAGTTCCAGAGCGTGAGACCAAAGAACCAAACGCGTCCAATTTGCGGATCAGAATTTCATGGTCAATCAAATCAAATGGCTTGGAGAGATCTATATAAATTACATCCATCTGCCCACGCCTATCCGATACTTTACTGATTTGTTGAGATATCACGGCTAAATTAGTTGGGAGTATTATTATAAATACTGATATAAAGAATTTTTTCGTATATCTTGGCAAAATTACTTATAACAGATATCAGTCTGTAGTTAGACAGAGATGTACCGCCCTTCTTATGAACTGGTACAACTCTCACTATTTTCCATCTCTCTGGAAATGTATTGGTCGCAATAGACAGGTTAATAATTATATTCCAAAATTGATTTCTCAAAAAAATAGTAACGCCCTCAATAGTGCATTAGCAGCCGACTAATCAACAGCGAAGAATGGACAGGGTTATTAATAATAAAAGTTCTGAATAATATGGGCGCTATGCAAATAAAGCTGTTAAATGAATAATATGAACTACAATGATCAAATTACGAAAATACAGCGTCAGATATGAATTTAAGCGTCCACATTGCTACATTACTACTCAAGCATAGAATAATAGTTGAATAGAGGCTGAGTGTTAACAATGAGGACTGAACGTTAGCAACGATGGCTGAATGATTACAACGAAGGCATAATTAAGTTGGTACAAAACAATCTCTGCGCTACGTTACGTTACGTGATAAATAAGTACTTGTCACTTGTCTGCTTAAATACTAGTTACAAGGTCTTGGTTTACTATTATTCAACAGTTACATTTAAATAACTACAGATCCAACCTGTTTGTTCCAATATAGTTGAATGACAGATATTCAGCCCTTTCAATTAAAAGGAAGGGCGGTTGCAGCACGTGCTGGAACCTCTGTCTTTGTGCGTTAATCTTATGCATTCTGATAAGCCAGAAAGTAAACAGCCACATTTTAATTGAAGTTCATTAACTTCCATTAAGTCAATAAACGATCAATTAGAATTAGATCCCATGAACTGGAGAGAATAACTCTTCAAAACACTAATACTTTCAATCGTGTAATTCTCCTTCTCAAAGTATCAAGGGATCTACTTTGGTGAGAGAATACAGTGGCAATGCGCTCTCTCATATCATCTATACCTACAACACAATACCCAATACCACATTTTAATTCATCTTGACTTAAGCAACTTACTGGAAGATATTGTTAAGAACAATAATACCGAGCAAGAAAGGAGTGAAAGGCATGCGTAATCTCCAACAATAAATCAGCTCAACAAAAAGAATCAAACAGAGTCCAATTTCTAAACTGATCGTTACATTCAATTATTTTAGCAAAATAAATAAAAGCTACAAAGCAAATTCGATGATCACAACTGCAAAAGAGTATCCATGTACGGTGACCTATACAGTGTAGAGTAAGTAAAGATGAAGTTGCCTAGCAAAAGGAAATGGTTTAGCAAAGAAGAATTGGCTAAACAAAGATCGGTCAAGCAAAAATTAAATTAATTGGTCCCACGTTGATCGCCAAATCCTTCTGCCATAACTGTTAACATCCAGCCTCTATAGATTATTCTAAGCCTGTGCAGTGATAAAAATAGCGTTTTATTAAAGATCCCTAGCCAGAACAGTTCATATAGTCAAAGTATTAATTTCTAAGCTTCCTCTTGTGAATATAATTCTGATTTGTGTTCGTTTTGTATGTTAAAATGCTATAAACACAACTGATTAATAATTAAATGCTTTCTGCTAAGTTTCTCTTTTATTTTAATTTTTTTAATTTGATACTAGTGGTCCGTGTTATTCATTTAACGTGGCGCCCATTTTTGATTTTATTGCTTACTGAGAACTTTTATTATTAATAACCAATCCAAGTCTTCACTGTTATTTATTATTATTTAACGCAAAACTTATGTTTGCTTTGAATACAGAATACTAAAAAATATGACCGCAGAATTTGGAGACAACTATTTTGCAGTCCAAAAGAAAAGGATTTTCTTTTCTTCTACAACAAAAGAACATAGGAAGTTTTCAAAAAAAAAACCAAGAAAATTTCGGGAAGCCCTTTTAAAGTCACACAGAAATTGTGAAGATAAGCTGGATTTAATTTAAAAAACGATGGAAGAAAGTCTGCTCAGAAAAAGATACAAAGCGAGTTACAACAGATAAGAGCAAATAATTTAACATATTTCACTTTAATGATGAAATAAAATGTTATGCAAAGTAAACAAAAAACTAAGAGTGGAAAATGACAAGACTAATAAGGAAATTTAACGATAACCAAGAGAAACAGCTAATGGGAAAGATTGCAAATGAAACATTTAAAATTAGAGTTGTTGCATCCTCAGCGACTTCATAAAATTAACAATTAGTAATATTAGTGCACTGTGATCTGCAAAACCCTCAAATGTTTACCTGACGGATTTGACTGGGATGAAAACATTTGTGCAATTTCGATTTTCTTCTCCATCGAGGAGGTACCAAAGTAACCCACAAGTACAATAGATAACTTCCATTCTCCATGGCGCTTTTTTTGCTACTTGCATTGGCTAAATGTGATTGGAACATCGAAAACAGTGCTCACAATACTAAGACTATAGAACTTATTTGTAGTCTGAAGGTTGTAATTTGTAAAAATAAAACTGAGAAATGAAATAATAAGAATTAGCAACGCAGAAGGTCTTCTGCATTAATAAAGTAGCTTGCTGATAGCCTGTCAGGCGCTATTGATGTCAACATGTTGCTGCAACCTTGCGGGATGGGGTCATTCCCTCACTTAGGACAAACGTTTTGGTTATAATATTACAATATTTTGGTTACAGCGAAAAGAGTGACATAAGAGATGTCTTTAAAAGTAACCTCCTGACGAACATCATACGAGATTCCAGAATTACATTCATTAGCAGGAATATAACAAATTATTATGGTCATCTCCTCTACAATGTAAAAAGTTAAAATATTCATACTTTAAAGGTGACTAGAAGGTCTAGAGAAAGACGTGTTTTACAGCATACATGAATTTATACAGACTGAATCGCTGTCTTTCTGATTATAACATTGGAATTAATTCGAAAAAATTATTTATATTCCTATACACGCCTATACGTATCTACTGTACGATGGTTTAACTAACAACCACATTCTTAGCGATCTGCAGCGCAAAATAACAATCCATAACAACCCACAAAATACCCATAAAATGCAATCAGAAGGAAAAAACCTGACCTACGTGTTAATCGTCAACTTCTTATGAATAACAACGTAGCGATCTTCGTTGCCCCAACGCAGAGATTCGCAATTCAAACTTATCTTTACGCCTTTAAACATGGGAACATGGGAAGCGACGAAAAGAGAATTGCGAATTCGTAAATGCGAAGTACATACGATAAGCAAAAGCAGCGCTAGCTGCTCCTCGGCCATCCACTTCACTTAGACGTAGATTGCCGGGGTCGGCTTATTGGATTAACAACTCCACTCGTTATAATTATGTAGTCGTTACTGTGACACTTTGCCGGGAAATTAGAGAAACCGCTATTCATCAACGTTAACGTATCCATTTGCGATGTTTCGCCGCTGCCCCATACATTGTCGAGGGGAAGGTGGGTGTTTTAAGGCGAAACGTTATTGCAGTGATGCATTTTAAGCCAAAGGCCCATTAGTTTATGTACTATAAATGGACGACGTGACGTTGAAACATGATAATGGTGATAGAAATATGTTATAATATGAAGATCTTTCAGCTCTAATAGGTTCTAATACGAAGGTTGATAGCGGAGCTCGCCATGTTGATGTTGCATCCAGTGTATCGCAGAACTCCATCTTGGGGCCGTTATTGTTTGTCATTTTTATGAAGAATGTAGCGTGTAATACACTAAGTTTTGTGAATTTATACACCAATGTGATTGTGACGTGCAATGATAGACACGAAACTTTTGTGAATTGTAGGAATACTTTTGAAGAATTAATTTATTGGTTTAATGATAATAATATTTGAATGTTAACAAAACTAATATAATTTTATTGAAGACAGAGGAGGACTCATTGTGTTTGCATGTTAACACTACCAGGGTCATGTCAGTTTGAAGTTATAGATTGCTGGGTATTATTTTCGACAATAAACTAAAATGAGGTATGCATTTAGGATCTTTGTTTCAAAATTGAAAAAGGTTCTTTCTGTACTAGCGAAAATGAAAGAAATGTACCAAACATGTATATACACTGGCTGCAATTAGAAATGCACCACCAAAAAATTCTTGCTTAGGATCTAGATTAGGTAGGTTAGGTGTTGAATTTCCCGCTATATCAGTATAGCTTGTGTGTTATGTTTGCTCCTTCTTATCTGTGTAAGTAATAGAAATGAATATTCACGGTTGCAATCTACGCTAGTTAGTTGTTTTATTTTTTTATTTATTTATTAAGGAATGTGGCGAAATGGACTTTGATCTCGTCTAAAGATATACAATCATTTGCCTAATAGCTTGAAATTAATTGGTAGCAGCATTGAAGAATGCTGCTACTAATGCACATTGTTAGTAATCAATCAATTATATATTTCCATCATTAATTGGAGCAGTTTGTAACAGTCGAAACTCGTTTTTTCAAATGGAACACCTTATATATTTTTAGCACATTCGAAATTCTTTTTAAAAAGCATATTAAATCGAAAACAGGCAATTACAAATAACACGAGATAAACAAAAAGAAACGGATAATAAAAATATGAAAAAAGTAAATTTATTTAGAAATAATACATGCAAAAGTAATTCATCGTAGAGAATTTGATAAAATGGCAGAATTTAATTAGAGTGTCTATGCTTTACACTAATCACGATGAAACTCAAGAGGTACTAACTTTAGGTGCAGAAAGTATGCCTTTTCGATACACATCGAAACAGCTAAAAATATACAAGGTGTTCCATTTGAAAAAAAAAAGGTATCAACTCTTTAAAAATGTTCCCCTGATAACTCTGCATAACAAAATAAAGATATTTGATATTGCTTCGTGAACTTGTATCTAATAATCTAGAAATGTAATAATATACAAGGTATTCCATTTAAAATAATAAACATATAACATACCAGAGAGATTGAACACCCTGTATACTTGAAAATAATTTTGTGTCATAAATCACTTGATTTTAAGCATTTTCTATTAAATTAATAGATAAGCTGCAATTCACCGAATGTATATAGTTGTCGCATTCGCCATATTTTGAAGTTTTACTGTATGTTTAGAAAGATATCGACACAGCTGAATTCTCAAAAATTGGATATTAACTTTGAGGAAGTTGTTGAAACAATGTAATAAATAACAGTAACGTTGAAGTATCTTTAGTACTCAAATCTATTGAGACTTCTGAGATTTCTGACCGAGAACCCCGCAGACATGGTCGCTACAATAGCTTGCACGTTCGCACTAATCCACGGTTTATGTTCATTTTGTTATTGCGAACTACAACTGAATAGGAATAGATCTCCATCGTGAATACAAACTAGGATCGCGGTTGGAGAAACAAACTCAAAAATTAAATACTTACAATGGTGTGCTTAAAATTATTCATTTAAACTAGCTGATAAACCCAAATATAACCATATCTCACACTGTGTTTGCCAAAATGTTAAAGAAATTAATTCAAAAATTAAAATTTTCCAGAACAATATATCAGTTTGTGATTTTAACGTTCTGTGTCTAAGGGAGACTGGGTTAAACCCCGATATTTCTAGCAAGGAACTCTTTCACAGTCACTACACTGTTTCTCGAGCTTACCGGAACTTACCAACAAGATGATCGTTGAAGGGCTACTATTACCAGTTGATAATAATATCTTAACAATCGAATTTGACTTGCATAGTGTTAGAATTGTTAGTCCTGAGATAGACGTTATTTCTTGCAAGTTATCATGATCAAAATAGGTGACTTCAATGTTCCATACAATTTTGATCTGCATTGTTGAAGGAGAAGAATCTTCTCCTCACCATCCTTCATTATGCTTTTTTTTAAACCGTACTACAACACGGTATCTACAATGACTACAGCATGAACAAGTCAAGACCTATAACTTTAAAAAGGCAGATTATCACACTATGTATAATATGCTTCGCATTACCGGTTGAACACTTCTTTCTTGTATCGATTCTGTTTAAGCATGCATCTACTTTTTTTACAATATTTTATTTGACGTATTTGATCAAACCATATCTAAACAAAAGTATAAAAATTCTGAGTTATTCTTCCTAGTATCCATAATATTGAGCTAATCCAACTGCTTCGAATATTGCTCACAAAAGCTACACAAGATGTAAAACCGCTCCTCATCATCAAAATTTCCACTTGCAAATAAATTGACATTATGAATGCCTTTGGTGATTATTTTAACAGTGCGCATTTCTAGTTTTCCTGACTTACAAAACATTGGGGAGATTGCTTTATCAATTTATTAACGTACCGATTATTTCAAAAGAACTGTTACTAAAACAGATGGAGAAATCAAAAATCTGTTAGCTCGTTCCAACGGAATTCTGAGCTTTATCGTGACTTTGTCACAATATTTGTGGAACCGCTACATCGTTTATTCAATTTGATATTAAAATCATTAGAGATACCAAAAATGTAGAAACCCCATAGAGTACGTCCTGTCTTAATATCTAAAAGCTTAGATGACTGCAGCTACAGGCCAATCCATATTCTGTGCAATTTTGCAAAAATGTTCCGATCCACACTATACCACCATATTTTAGTGCAGTTAAAACCTTCATTTCACCCAATTAACACGGATTTATGAAAAAATGTTCTTCAGTTAGGAACTTAAATTATTTTACAGTTTCTATGGGAAGTTCTTGACAGACAGAGCCAGGTTAATACAACTTGAACTGATTTTCAAAAAGCATTTGGCTTAGTTAACCACCATGCACTACTTTGAAAACTGCAGGTAATTGGTTTTTCACCTTCTCTGCTAGCGCTGCTTAGATCTTCTTCAATTGGTAGAGAAAAATTTGTAGAATATTTACAAGTGAGATCTCGCATATTAACAAGGATCCAATTTTATTCTAATTATTTATAAATGACATTACCGAACGTTGTTAATAGGGGGTACTTAGTATTTGCTGATGATCTGAAAATATTTAGAGAAGTGAGCTCTAATTCGAGAAACATAAGTCCACATGGAGGCCAATTCGGGCCAGAGTTCTGCAAGGTTGTTCGCTTAGCCAAGAGCTGTCCAATTTGTCCACGCACGACATCCTGAAATCACCAGGCTCACCAGGTCTTTACTGATGACACGGCCATCTTTTTGCAAAAACATGCAAATTTTGATCAAGCAGATGCAAACCTCCATCAATTGGTTCACGAAATGGAGGCTTTACTTTAACAAGAGCAAATGCGTAACAGTCCATTTCATCAATAAATTGAAGTCTCACGAAACCAACGTTATCATCGAGGATGTTCGACTACCTTGTCAAGAACCTGGGGCTGGTGCTGCATAAGAAGCTTAGATGGATGCACAATCTCACGGAAGTCAGAAAGAAGTTTCCATGAATCAAGCGACAACTAACTCCGCTCAACGTGTTTGATCTCCGTCGCAAGTGGATGGTGGACGGTGGACGGTGCACTGGTATCGTCAATCATGCTGTATGAAATACTGTAAAACAAGACGTTGTGCCAAATGGCAGACACGCCATGGTTTGTCCGTAGCGAAGACTTAAGAAGAAAATTTGGAATTTCATCGCTGCGAGAATATTTCCAAAAACAACCGGGAGTGGCCGGAAACCATTGCTGACGATAGAGCCTCATTACTGCCCACAACGCAAGATCTGGATGCCTCGAATCCAGGACAGGCTACAGTGAAGAGCTAAGTATTTTGTTACTTTGCTTTCCTTAATTAAAAACTGGATGCAACTTGCGATACGCTTGGGACGTCATATGACACACGTTTATGAAATCTCTGGCGGTGTGAGAGGTGCTGCTTCATATAGGCCCGGAGGATACAAAGACCTAAGTATGTGGATCTTGTACAAGATTATAACATGTGGATACTTAATTTCTTTTTCTTGATTTGTTGCGATTTTTACCCTGGGAGAGCAATTGTATAATTTACTCACCTGTTACCATATGGAAGTATCTGTAAACAATGTTCCCGTATAAGTTCTTGAGAAAGAATATAAAATCAGAATAAGATTTACCCAAAATAGAGATTCAGTACACCGACCTAGCATCTAATTTGGTAATTTCGTCATCGCAAAAAAGGAACTTTCTTTACTTCCCCAAATACATTTATTCATTGCACACTTTATTCGAGAAATCTTTTGAGGTCAACTGCGTATACGCCCGTATACATAGAAAACATTTCTACATTTAATCGTCTATGAGACTTTTATTACGACCAGTAGTCGAACCGCCGGTCTCCATACTCATTCCATTCCGCCAAGATCGTAGTTAGCCGAGCATATAAGGAAAAACAAAAGAATAACGACGTAAGGCAAGTCGAACGAACGCTAAGGAAACGAGAAGAAAAAAGCATCCCTCTTTTACAACTGTAGAGAGAGTTCGCGGAGGGTTCGGCGGGTGGCGGCGGAGGACGCCTTTGTTATTTTGACAAATGTCATTTTCCCGAATTGGCGGCGAAAGAAACGAAGAAGGGGAAAAGGTCTCTCACTCGCTGGCAGTCGAAAACATCCATAAATAAAGTAAATAAAACTATTATCATATCCATCGGAGAGAGAGGAACGGATCCAGTAGCGTTAGCCCTTAGGAAACTATCTCTGCTCTCTACTAGAGAAATAGATACAGATTCGAACTCCCGGGGACTCCGGGAAGTTT
>LR736869.1:471289-498882 GCA_902654985.2 Oryctes borbonicus
CGGTACCTCATTAATGTCCCCATTAGTGTAACTAATGTATAATACAAATTGCGCGTTCCAGAATACCTCTACAACCTGTCGATATCCGTTGCTGCACCCTTACGACAATGCGGACCGCAACCTGCCTTCTCCACTTGACTGTAATCCTGGGCTTAGTGGCTGCCGAGTACATCCCGCCCGGACCGAAGTACCGATGCCCCAAGGAAGTGCTGCTACTACATCCGTGCAAGTGCGAAACCGAATCGGACGTAGGAATCACGGTCCTGTGCGAGAACACAAATCTGGCGAGCATGAGCGTCGGCCTGAATAATTTGGCGACCTTTAAATTGCCAATAGAACGGTTAACGATTTCCAAATGCCATATTTGTTAGTATAATTTGTTTGAAATGGGGGTTTACATTGGATAAAATCGGGTTGCCCATATAAATCTTAAGGCTTTCGTTTTTGTTATGTTAAGTTATGTAGAGCGTAATTCTTGAAGTAATAATAATATGAAGTAAACTCTGGTAACTTCATGGAAATGAGTCTATTATATATACTGCAATGTTGTCACTGCGAATTTCGAAGAATGAGATAGATATTTTAAATTTAGCATGAATTCGGGAGTTGATATCCTTTCAGCAGTTTAACAATAAAAATACGAATGAAATGAAGGCCAGAGACGGTCTATAAGCAAACTGCGATATTATGCTAGGTTTGGTGAACAAAAGTTCACCAAATGGCGCTAGATGAAGGGAGGAGAGACTGTGGACACCTCGAAAGAACGTGTTTTGACGTCGACTGACAAGCGTAGACGATGCACCTTTACACTCCTAAAGTCAAGACACAGTCGAAACAATTGGTTGCGAAGGGTGAATGATCATCATTGAATTTGGTGAAAAACAACGCAAAGTGAAACAATCTGAACGAATTAGTTGGTATAAAAAGGGGGTTACACCTTACAAACTGGGAATTTCTGTATCATAACAGCAATGCAGACACAGTATTTAATAAATTTTTCTAACTACATTCTTTGTATTATCTGGAAAGGCCAATTAAAGTTGCTAACAATCAAAAACTGCGTCCGCCGTGGTTAAACATGATCACGCAAAGAACAAAAAATATTGAAACACGATTTATGTCGCTAAAAGAGGCCACAATCGTTTGATTTTGGAAAGTTTTACCAATAATAATAAATAATAATAATGTAAAGGCTATGTGGAATCTTGTTAACCATCAAATCAAAGGAGAATCAGCGGTTACAAATAGAGGGTTCGAAAATCATATCGAGTGAATTTGGTAAATATTTTTCAATTATCGCTGAAGGGGAAGTTCGGAAAGTAATTTTTCACAAACCTGCACAACTACTCCAATTATTGAAGGTTGCGTGATGTATACACCAGAAGTTGAAGAATATACGTGTTGTGGGCCCCGATGGATTAACAATATAGTTCTTCAAAACTGTTAGTTTTGAAATATCGCAACCACTTTGTTACCTAATTAACATATCGGTTTTCGCGGGTGTCCTTCCAACAAAGTTGAAGCGAGCTGTTGTAGCTCCAGTATTCTAAAACGTCTTCAAACTCTTCGAACGCACGGTATATAATCGCATTAGTGATTATGTCAACGAGCTTGGTCTTATACTCGAAACAGATTTCGCGAGAATCTTTCCACTGAAACGTCTGTTTTTCAGTTCTGACGATATATTCACGACAATGGGATTTGTGCGTAACAAACTTTATGCTCTGGGAATAAGAGGATTTATGCTTGAGTGGATAGTATCGTTCTTGATGGGCGGAGATATGTATGTTCGATGTTCTGAAGCATATTACAAAATCTGCAAGCTACACGTCGGCGTTGCCCAGGGGTCTGTTGTTGGTTCAATGATATTCTTACTATTTTGTGCCGTTTTTCTGGAATATGTAGATGCTGAGAAACTGGTGAGTTTTGCCGATAATACCTCAATCATGGTCGACCAATGATTGAAGTATTAAACTATCCATTACTAAGTGCAGCGATCGTGTAAGAGCAATAGACTGATTCTAAATGAGGGTTAAACGGTTAGCCTAATTTTCTCTATATTAAAAATCCCGGATTCCCCTGCTGGTGATGATATAACCCGGTGTCTTGGATTAACCTTGGAATAAACCGTGTTGAAACGAGCATATAAACTATGTATGCGGGAAATTAAATTCAGTATTCTTTGCCATTCTTAAACTGAAGTCTGGCTTTGGTTTTGAAGAACTGCGCCGTCGTTTTCAAAACGCTCCATATAAAGAAATCGCAAGATGTGGCGATCGAGGTGGTCAAGGTATTGGATCACCTTTGCCAATTTGACAGTCAGAGAAAGTATTGTCCAAGTAATTCCGTACAATTCCTGCAAAGTGGGGTCCGTTGTGCTTAAAAGTCATATTTCGCTAGAGATTAAGAGGCACGTCACCAAAATAAAAAAAAAACTGTTGTTGCAGATTAAACTTAAAAATTAACTTAACAGATGTAAAAAAATGCACGTAACCTTACCAGTCTTTCGCTCCCAGGCATCATTAAATGCGGATTCTCATAACTCCAATGATCTGCACTATTGTTTGAAGCACCAAGAGCCATCAACTCGTAATACTCGATTTAATCGGTATCTTTCGAATTACAAGAGTAGAAATATCAACTAGTTGAGTGTAGGCTTTCACGACCGTAATCCATAGTCAATCCATGTCTTTCGGGTGATGTCGTGTAGTTAATAGTTTGCTTGACGTTTCGCTGACCATCCTGTCAGCTTCTTCAGAAGATTTCTAAAGACTTCAACTAGTTATTTACGTACCACATTCGTTTTACGTATGTATAAATAATTTCAAAGCTCTCTTCGTTAAAAAGCATCTTGAATGGTTCGACAGGAATTGTCGTAACCATAAGTATGAAACGGGACATTGTTAGAAGCTGAGAACATTGTTGCCATAGTACGTCACACTTTGAAAGGTCGTCTACGTTTAATTATGTGACAATAGGTTGCCAACGGAAACCATTGGCACTTTCTTATTGACAAATGCATCTACGCCTTTAAATAGTTTATTGATATTAGTATATTTTGATATACGCTTAATATAAAAAAAAGGTGAAGAGTGTTCCATTGGCCGAAAAAGTAATGGCGACTGGGATTTGAGATATTCATGGAGTTGTATTAATGGACTGGAAAAACAATAACGGGCGTGTATTACGCATCATTATTTAACTGGCTGAATGCAAAAATTGCGGGAAAACGGTTGAATTTGAAGAAAAAGGGATCGTTTCACACTTACACCCATAATATTAAACATAATCGAAGGCAAGTGCTACATAACTCAAAATTATATCCAACTATACAGGATGTTCGGTTTACGCAGCGCATTATATAATTTTGATTTTTAAAATGGAACTCTCTGTATATTATTATTGTTTTTGGATATCTCTTATCAATCCATGTCAACTTTCATCAGTATTCTTTATACCTATCTATCTCAGTTTTTAAAATAATCAACATAATTTGAGATTTTTTTACGAAAAGCCGTTCTTTCTTTAACGGCTAATATCTTACATGCCAAAGTGCCGATTTAAATTTTATTCCATTTATTATTTCTTCGAGTTATCGGCAATGTACAAAAAATTTATTTATTTCAATTAACGTGTACAAGATGGCCATCGAAATTACAGCCATGGTTGACTCACCCTATTTTTTTTTTAGTGCATCCTGCACCTGCACATTTTTCCAGAATCTGATTCTTTTTCATAAATATTCCACTAGACCTAAATTAAATATGAAGCTACACAGATAGGTTTTTTTGTTAAAGTGCAGCGAAAAAAATTAAAAAAAAACATACGTTGAAGGCATTGTTATACCTAGAATCTCTTCTTCTAATTTGAATTTGTCAGTTAGGTAATTATTCAAAACACTACTGAAATAAAGAAACAGCGATCCCATTATTAATCGATGAGACGGGGCTTTAACCAGCTTAAACTACACAAGCTCTTATTAAGTTTTATTCGACCATATTCACACAATAGGTTACAATTTTGTTTTGTTCACTTCTAAACTTTATTTATTGCAAGCAATAAATGACATCAACTTGTAAATATAAAGCCACATACGTATAACTGCCTCACTTTTAAATACATATAAATCAATAACGAATAGTACCCCAAATGCCAAATAGAACATTCATGCAATTATAATTTATACTTTAATTTTAGTGCTAATTTAGGCATTAGATTGCAGGATATATATAATAACACATTTTATTCGCCAGATCTGGTCCTCAGCGACATCCTAAGCTGAAAGTTTTGCTCTGAGGACAGAGATTTTCATCGAATGAGGAGACAATCACATTTGTAAATGTCTGTTTTGCAGAACAGAATACTAATGCAGCTTGAACGGATTAAAGAGACCACGTTGAGAAATGAAAATGAACTTGACAAAAAATATTTGTTGCTGTATTAGGACAGAATCTTTTCGACAGCCGCTGTATTGCAAATTCGTTGGCTATAATCCGATTTCAGAAAATCGAAGAATTCTTTTCAAAGTTCCAACCTAAACTTTGGAAATTCTTTGGGTGCTTTATATGGGAAATTTTGGTTCGGACCATTGTTCAGGAAATAGATACATAAATGTTTTAATTGTAATACATAACGGCACTTCAAAATCATTCTGTAGCTATTTGGAAAGGTGTCTTAAAGATATGTTCGTCGTACTAAAAAATAATAAATGAAATATAAACAATAACCTTGTTAAGTGTAGAAAAAACGAAACTAAGTACACCAATGAAAAAAAAAATGGCGAATGACAAGGGATTGCTTTCAAAAATGTATTTTCTTATGCGTTTTTGCTATAAATTATACACTCCGTTTTAAGTTATCTGCTTTCATTACAGCTCGATTGTACGGGAGCCTTCTCTACAAACTCATCTTGAGGACCCTCTACATAGATAACACCCTTATTGAAACTATAGACGAGTTCACATTCTTGGGCGTTAATGATACATTGAACGAGCTCCACATTCTGAACTCTAGTCTGATAGAATTTCCAAAAGCCGCGTTCAAAGTAAGTATCACTCGTACACGTATCCGTAAACTATTCAAAGCATGTCCGCAAACAGCTAAAGAACGAACTTAGAGAAAGTTTTTAATGACGAACTTGTCGAATTTGTAGGAGGTTTTGGATCTACGTATTTCAATTAATTGTTTGATGTAGCTTACGAAGATTGAGACGCTTTCAAGAGGATTTTCTGTGTACATGAGGTGTTTATATTTACGAATAGCTTTTCGTTATTTCGGTTAGGAATGCTTTTCTTTTTGTACGTTATCCAGAACATTTGGAAATAGGAATTTTCCTTATTTCTGTTTCGTCTTTCTGTTTTTTTTTTTCTTGGGAGTTCTATAAAGCTCTCAAAAGTCTTGAAATTGGTTCTTGTTTAATTTAATACACAGAAGAGAAGACCATATTTTCGGTTCAACCTCAACAACTATTTAGAAACTAACTTTTCTGTTTTTTTTGAACATTGGCATATCTTCCAATTGGTAATTGGTTACAACTTTAATTACAACTATTAGTCAAACAGTGATATTGAAAAAAACAGTTGTTCATTGAAGATGGTTTACAATTTTAAGTTCCTGGACGTTGGGAGGCTTCTTGCTCGAATATGTTGTTTAGGATTGTCCCAAATGTGCTCGATTGAATTCAGATCGGAGCTAAGGTGAGGCCAATCAATTGCTGCTATTTGTACCTCCTGAAGATATTCTTGCCAGATGGAGACGAGCATTACCATGTATTAAAATAAATTCGTCACCAATGAATGGGGCGAAAGGAACAAAAAGTTGCTCTAGAATGTCTTCCACGTAGCGCTCTGCTGTAATAGAGCCTTTATCGATAAAGACTAATTCTGTGCGAGCTTTAAAAGAAATATCAATCCACATCCTTGAAAGCTTACAGTATGGGAAAAGTAACACTGTGCGTAACGCTCGTCTGTAAATTAAACCCGATCGCAACGTCGTAAAGACCAGTTTCCATAAATTTGAGTAAATTCAAGTCGGTGTACTCGATGATGGGTGGGGCAACCTTCTTCTTCTTGTCCACTTACGGTCTGATCCGGGTCTTTTAAACAAACCAGTCTCCTGCTAACGTTTATGCATCCGTTTAACTTTGGATCGACGAATCTCTAAGCCCTGTTCCAACATATCGTTGGCGCCGTTCATCTTCAATTAAAACAACGATTTGGGTTGTTTGAGTTTCATTCACATATATTGAAATAATCTCAAATTTGGAGCAAAGTATTTCTACCACAAGAAATTAAAAAAAAAATGAACAAACACACAAAATTACTCAAACTGATTGAAATGCTACACGTGAGCTCCTACATCATATATTGTTTTAAATTTTTTTACAGTTCATTTAATTCCTTTCAGATCTTAGGAGAAGTATCTCTACTAACCATAGACGGCCATAACATTCCAAGCTTACCGCCAGACGCCTTCGCCGATAGTGACTTGGGCGGAAAATTGACGCATTTCCAACTATCCAACGGCAACCTCTCCGTTATAGAGGTGGGAGCGGTACAACCGTTGCGCAAGCTGAAAATATTAGATCTGCACGGCAACCGGCTAAAAGAGCTCAAGAGGAACCAGTTCAGGAATCTCAGGGAGGTGGAAAATCTGGATCTCAGTCACAATGAGCTTGTTAAAGTCGATTCGGGCCACATCGGCGATTTAATAAAATTATCTAGATGCAATTTGTCCCACAATAGCATCCTCGAGATATCTAGGTAAGTCCCGGAGCGGTGAAAAGGCTTTTCTTTTTCCTTTTACACGCATCCAGCAGTCGGCCTCGTTTCCTTTTTACGCGATAAATTATTCAGGTCGGATTTTGTATCGCGGAAACAAGGGATGGAAAAGTGAAAAATAGGGAAATCTAACATGCAAAAGGTGAATTCTGTTTGGACTACGCGCCTACATGGCGAGGTATGAATTAAATTGTACAGGATGTTACGAAATACACATAAATAAAAAACTACGAAGTTAGTTCTAGGGAACGAAAGTAATTACAAAAAAAAATTGGGATTCACCGTATAGCCTGAAATAGAGGTATAGTCATAGTGCTTTTTCTCTTGCGTTATGTGGTGACGGCTCAACGGGGTATATACTACCTTTACTGCATAGATGGTGTGAGTAAAGTGTTCCACGGCTTACCATCACTCCTTTACCGTAAAGGGCAAATTGTAGCCGCAGTATGCCAATAGTGATTTGAGATTGTCCTGGACCTATCACTTGATATTCGTAGGATTCGCACGCGTAGCGTTTAATTCTGACGGCGGCTGGCGCAAGCCTTCACACCTCATACCACCGAGCCATTAAATTTAATTTTTGGCTGATCAGGCTATGGGAGCTTGTTCAGAAGTCCTGTAGGAGTACTTTCTCCAATGAGAGAATAATATAAGAGTTATTACTACGCAAATAAATAAACAAAAATTTATTAACACGAACTATCTTTAAAATTGTTTTAATTGCTGGGCTGGGTACCGGAGTTCATTGGCACCCTTCAGTTAAGAATTTGGAAGCTCTGAAATGTAGTATCTTTTCGAAATTATTATTTTAAACGGGATTGTTGAAATTGTTACTAAAGCCTTTGCTAATTTTCTAGAAGCTCAGAGGATCCCAGGTGATCTATCGATTCCAAGTCCAATACACGAGTTCTTGTCACGGCGACGGTGCGTTGTCTTGACGGAACAGAGCTTTTTTTTTCTTAAAACGCGGCCGTTTTTCCGCAATTGCTGCCTTCAGATCATCGAGCAATGGTGCGTCCCCGTTATTGTTTTCAACACAACTCCATGACTATGCCAAAGAACAGTCACCATTACTTTCCTTGCCGATGGAACAGTCTGAGACTTTTTCGCATAGCAGTTTTTGGCTTCTCATTTACCACTTTGTTAAAAATTAGTCCAATCTTCTTTAGTTCCATACTGTGCACTGTAGATAAATTTGGGTGCTTGGTATTAAACCCGTGTCATGTTGTACCGCAAACCCTTCGACATGTATAAGCAAAAGATTTAAAGATCTTTGTTTGTATGCACAATCTTTAATGTTATTTTCACGTTAGGAATATTACTCAGAAGTTTGTGGTTCAGAAAAAACGACTCACAGCTTGATGGGACAGCTTGTATACACATGTATGGCAGACTTCGGCTTTCTTTAGACCTACTCGCAATTATCCTGCTAATGTTCCAGAGACTACATTGGATGCTACTTTTCAACTTTACTGCTTGTAACCAACGTCTTTGTTTTATTGCTCTTCAAATCATTTTTGATTGACTCATAGTTACCTTTAAATCGATTTAAATAGTTCTAAACTTTACATATTTGAAATGCAGCGCTTAGCTTCTTGGAAAGGCTACCGTTAGGCCCTTTTATAGCACTAACGCCCGAATAAATAACATAGTCGACCCACCATATCTTTCCTAATACGTCAGTTAGATCTCGTAACACGTACAGGCTATAAAAATAATCCAGGACGTTATCAAATACCACGCGACGCATTAAAACTTCCAGGAATTCTCATTATCACTCCCATCTAATTGTCAACCGCCTCTCGGTTTCGGCTGTAAAAAATCCTCGTACCGACTGCTAGAGAATATCACATTTTTTCCTTTTCTTTCCTATCCCTTTCAATTTAAACCTAACATAGTCGACCCGGACGGTTTTATTTACTCGCCTTTCTTCCGTTCCCCTTTTACAGAGGCGCCTTCGCTCGCAACGGAGTCCTTAAAGTCTTGAATATGTCTTACAACAAGATAAAGAAGCTGGATTCGACAACGTTCAGGGGGATGAGATTCTTGCGATGGTTGTTCCTTTCGGACAATCTAATAGCGGACGTCGGCAGAGGGACTTTCGCTTCGATAACGCGTATCGGCATCATCGATCTGGCGCGAAATTTCATCAAGAAGGTTGATTATCAGATGTTCTATCAGTTGACAGTGATCGAGGTAAGTTGAAGGGGATTTGAACGAAGATCTCGGTTTTAATTGCTTGTTATGTCAATACGGACTGACGTAATGCTACTTGTATACGTCAGAAGGAAAGATTGTGATTTATATTGGTGGTATGTATTGGGTGCAGTGGTTTTTTTTTTTATAGTAGTTAGAGTTTTGACTTGTTACAAATACAAATATTGCTAATCGGCCCTGTTAAACTTAATAGGCTATCCATCATCCACCTATCATAAGACTCATCCAATTTATACGAAATTTGTGAATTCAAATTCAAAATTAGTAGAAACCATGTTTGGTACACATACTGAATTAAGAAGAAATGGAATTAAGAACACACATAAGTAATGATAAAGTTATAATCATTTAATTGAGAATTCTACCAACAAATAAGGTGCAGCCTGGAAGATTGTAATTAATGGAAGAACAAAATCTAAGTAAAAGTTAATTTTATTAATTACGATAACGTTATTACAGCTAATCATTCGATATCTTTTGTTCTTACTACGTTTCATGAAGTAGCTGAAATCATTTATAATTTTGGAAGTAGCAAGTCTCCGAGTGTTGATGAAATTGCTGTAATATTACCTAAAGAATGTCATTATATGAAATTATTGTATTATGTAAATTTTATTAGCGCGTAGATTTCCAACTGAGCTCAAAGCTGCTGCTGTTTCTGCACAAAAGCGCAACAAAGGACAATTCTAGTAATATTGAAAGTTTTCATCTAATTCCATTGCTTATTCTTAATTAAACAAATACAATATAACTACGAAAGCTGAATATGATTACAGGCCTGGTTTTCCTAGCTAAGTAGATGGATTTTGGGATATTGGAGCTTTTGAGGGAGTTAGGTTTTCATTTATTGTTAAATCAGCAGATTGTTTCCTTCTTGTGGGACAGAAAAATTTTACTAAAAGTTGCTGGTGATTGTTCAGAACCTTATGATGTTAATATCCGTATACCTCAAGGAAGTGAATTGGGCCCCTTTTTTGTTGTTTATTACCGATCTTCCGTGCTATACAACTAAAGGTAAAATGTTTTTGTATGCGGATGACAATTCTTGCATTATATTTGGACCTTCTAGTAAATTAAACAGAACTTTAACTGAATCTGAGACATGGTGTTTCAGTAACAAGCATGAGAAAACTGTTTCTATTGAATTCTTTAATACGGATACAGATCACCTTCTGAATTTGTCTTCTCGTGGCGAGCCTATAATATCTTCGTGTTCGGTTGTAACATGGCATGGGTCGGACAATTTGATAAAGTTTGTGTAAAACTACAAAAAGCTTATTACATCTTGAGCTTTCCTAGGAATATTTTTAATGTTGGCCCTCTTGTTAGTGTTTAGCCTATGGCATTGTGGTTTGGGGACAACCAAGTCAAATACATCGGCTGCGTGTAATGCAGAAACATATCAAGATTATTATTTGACTAATTCCTCAATAGATCTTGTAGTACTCCTTACAGCACGCATGGTTTATTGACTGTTACTTCGATCTATATTTACGAACTTTTTGGGGACGTTCATGAGCATTGAACGCGACAACGCGGAAAAATTTTCTTTTAAAAAGACATCATATTTCACTTTATAGAAAGCAATCTCCGAAATTAAAAGTGAGAGAACTTTAAATGAACTTAAAAATGAGTTAAAAGTTCTTACGATTTGAACGAGTTTGAAATATAATTGAAACAGCAGCTTTTTTTGTCGTTTTCCGGTCAGATCTGTTTCGTCGAGTAATGGTGGTGCAAATATTGGGAATTTTACGTTTATTGTTTGTAATCTATGTTTTTACGACGTGTATGTGTCTTTATACCTTTATACGTTTATCATTACTATTACATTACCGTTTTGACTTGTTCTATTTCAATTTTGTTGTACGCAGGATCAAATAAATTATTATTATTGCTATTAAATAAAACTTTGGTGGTAATGCTGTTTTCTATTGAGAATTGTTATATTTCATTTTTATTTCTCTTAACTAAATAATTTTATCATATAGTCCGGGCAGCATATCGTTACTGATCGTAAAATTCCTTCATAGACTGTACTATCGTGATGTGATTTAATATTTGTCATTCAATATAAATATTACGTCATGTTATTTATCATGGATCGTATATTACCGAACGAAGCGAAGAAAGATGCTTCTGCCGTAGATGATTATTAAAGTGGTAACCTTAGCAAGTTAGTTATGAAATAAATGAGGAAGATCGAAGAAGAATTAAAATTTATTTGTTTTCACAATAAATGTTATATAACAAAAAGTTTTCGTATTTATTAATCGTAACATGGAAATGCATCCCAGGGTGAACCTGTATAATAACAAATACCAAAGCGTTAATTATGTAAAGGATGCTGCACTAAACTCTTGCAACAAATAAATTGATGACGCAATTTTAGAACGTGTTTGATATTGATAAACGTTTTTATTTATTTATTATGGTTTACTCACGTTGTGTCACTTTCTTCAAGGTCTATAATTATTGAGCTGATACCTTTATCAAATCTCACTTCCCAACAGCAGTGTGACGAATTGTATTTTCCAATGTTACCTTCGTGATGGTGCTTAAGACTTTTTCCACATTTAATGCTTATTATACTACGTTTTCTTCTTAACACATCAGTCTCGGAATTTTATTACTTCTCAGTCAGTTCTGAGCGTCTACTCCTTTCCAACTTATGGTAGATCATTGAGCTTCCAATTAACTAGGATGACTTGTGTTATCCATAGCTATCATGCTTCTCAAGACGTTTTAGAAGCTGATCGTCGAGCCAATGAATAAAATTTTCATGATTTATTCCCTCATAATTCCAAAGCTTTTAGTCCTCTAATAAAGCACCATAGTTTCATCGATACTACCAGTGTGTAAAATAAATGTGTTCAACATGAAATTTCCAAAATATTTCAAAAATAAATTTTTAATCTACGAATATCTTGCCCTTAGTTTTTTATATTCTTAGCGCTTTGTCGAGTATTTTCAAAAATTCATGTTTCTTCTAAATTGCAATAATTTGCCAATATTAAGTCTATTTGGATGCAATGGAACAATCAAGATTTGAAGAAAGGAATCATTTGGACTTGAATTGAGAGCTGCGTTGGGGCAAGAAATCCACCAAGGAATATCGAATTACAACTTTCAATTGAACTACAGTGAGTGGTTACAAAATCCATTATTTGGCAAAATAAATTCAAAAATTCAAAAACGTTCTTAATGAAATAAGTTTATAAATAACTCTTGAATTAGGGATTGTTTTATAAGATATTATTATTTAATTCAAAGATTGTTTAAATTTTGTTTAATTCTATTTGCAACATAAAATTCAGTTAGATTTCATATTTTTTAGTTAATTTCCTTCTGATATGGTTTTAAATAATTTTCATCTTGGAAATAAGTCCTCCCAAAGTTAAATTGAAATTTCCAATAATATTTACCTTCGACACGTAGCTCACGTCAACACAAGTGCTGTAATTACAACTAACAACCTCTACACACATACCACAAATATACGTGAGGTATATATTTGTCCAACGTACATAAGTACCTACAGGCGAAGCTATATCCTCCATACATTGCTCTAAATTTCAAGCAGTTGTTTTTAGCGTTAAATATTTGGTTTTCATTAAATATCCCGAACTGCTTTTGGGGCATGGTGAACGCACGTAAACCACTAAATGCAAAGAGGTCGCCTCTTCAAACAAAGTTGATCACGTTTTGAAATTGGCAGCAACGGGCCACTTCGCTTGTAGAGAACACGGGCGCCAATTGCCATGTTTAAAGCACTCGTATTACACTTTTTTTTTATTTTAGAGTAATTTCAAATGTTTACGATCTTAGTAATTGGAACTGCTACTGTACAGTGCTCTATTTGGAAGTTCAAAACTAATACGAGGGTAGTCTAGAAAGTTTCCAGGCTAACAGCAACAAGTATTTTTTGTCAAATTCAGTTTTATTTTCTCAACATAATCTTTCTGTAAGTCTACATGCTTTTCACACCGATGCTCCCATCTCTTTAATACGTTCATTCGATAAACATCTCTGTTCTCTGAGCGAGACTTTGAACGTAAGAAACAGAAGAACGCTGCTGGAGACTAGATCTGGTTAACACGGTGGGTGATTTATCAGTTCAAGCCCCAATTCGTGAATTTTTGTCATGGCTACAACTGAACTGTGTCTTGGTGGAGCAAAATCTTCTTTGTCTTCAAATGCAGTCAATAATGCGTAATATTGTTTTTCGTTTTTCAAGATAGTCGGCTAATATAATTCTTTGACGATTTCATACCAGTCGTGATCATTTTCCCGAGAGATGTAACAGTCTTCGGCATCTTCGGAGCTGATTTACTTTTAGCTGTCTAGTGTTTTGATTGTGATTTAATTTCAGGAATGTATCCAAGCTTCATCTACAGTTATTAATTGACGCCAAAACTTCAAAACTTATTTGGCTTAAACTGCTTCAATAGGGTTCTGAATTCCGGTTCAACCGGAAGTCTTTCGAATGCGAAAATGCTTTAAACTAATAGGTCCCATGCTATAACTACCTACCCTACAAAATTTCAAAGTTCCATTCCTAGCAACATCATTAAAGCTTCTAACTAACGAGTTTCCCGAAGTACTCGTATCAATCACCTACAACCCTAACGACGATAGAACTACGTGACTTTTTTCGCATAAATTCTTTTTTTTTTCGTTTCAGAAAATCGATTTATCCGGCAACAACATCACAGAGATCTCCAATCTCGCCTTCAAAGATATTTACCTGACGCATATTAATCTATCGCGCAACGCCATCAACAAAATTGAACCAGGAGCCTTTGAAAATTGTCCAAACATCACCGTACTCGACCTCTCGTACAACAAGCTCCAGAGCATCCCCAAAAGGGCCTTCGACGAGACCACTTACGCTATGGAATTGCGTTTGTCGTACAATCTGTTTACAGAAATGAGTCAGGTAGGTAAGATGGACGGGAAGAGCAATCCAATTTCGTGAAAGCAATTCTAAAATTTAAACATGTATGCGTAGGCTATGGCATCGTATAAGGTAGGTAATTGGATGCCTCAAGATGTCGGATGTTAGGAAAATCCCTTTGAGTATTTCATTTTTAGCTTATTTCGCTTTGATTAAGGTAATTCTGTTTAACATACAAGCTATTAGGAAGGTCAGCGGCAGTCTAAATTTAATGTTTCTGTGTAATTGGTTGTAGTCTGTAATTTGTATTTTCTTTACGGAAAGAAGCTGGTCTTATTGGCCTCCTGAATTTGAATATTTTCGAAAAAAGGAAAATACATTATAGCTTGTAGTTCTCTATACTCTGGCGTTACTTTTATGCAACATGATGAAAATTGAAGCACCTATGTAGTTCTGTTAAGGTATATTTACCAAATTAAGCTATATTGTCAGAATATTTATTCATCTGAATTAGCTCTTCCTCTTATAACTCTTTAGGTTTTAATGGATCTTCTGGAAGTAGAAGCATCTTTAGACAATCTTCAGAGAAACGTTCAGAGAAAAGTTTTAGGCTGAGGTCTCAAGCCAGATAACAAAGTACCTGAAGTAAGCAGGTAAGCAATCTATTTAAAATATTTATGTTGCTCGCCTCCTTACTAAACTTTCTGGAAAAGTTTGTTCCGTATTGTCTAAAGTGCCTGTTCCAAGCTTCTGAAGTTTGCTTTGATAAATTGACCAGTAGAAAGGATTGCTTCTAAAATTTTGCACCATGGATGAGGATTTTATAGACTCTAAGGTACACACATCAGTATGTCGAAAAAATAATGGAACTTCTTAAATAAAATTCAAAATACATCCCTTCTACATAAATATACAGCTGGGCACGTTTTTTTTATGTCATTCTTCGAAATCGCTTCAATGACCCCCATCACGGATTCTTGTCATAAAATGTTCCTTTTATTACCAACTTGAGTTTTGGGAACAAGAAATAGTCGCGCGGAGATAAATCAGGCGAATACAATGGATGTTGAAGTATACAGACTTGTATTTTCGCTAAAAATTCGCGAATAGTGACGGTTCTGTGAAGAAGTGCATTATCGTGGAATAAAAACCAACTTCAGGGTGTTCGATATTCGGGCCTCACTCGAACGATTTTCTTCCACAAACGTTAACATAACACCCAGATAATATTCACCGGCAACAGTTTGACCTTATGGAACAAATTCCCGAAGAATAATACCTTTAGAGTCGTAAAAGCAAATGAGCATTGTCTTCTCTGGTGATTTTTGGAAATGCAATTTTTACGATTTCGGAAAGCCAGAGGACTTCCACTCACGACTTTGGCGTTTTGTTTGAGGATTATACCTGAAGCACTAAGTCTCATCTCTAGTTACATTCGATTTCAGAGATGTGTAGTTTCCTTTGGTTGTTTTAATCAGGTCCTTGTAATGTTCAACGCGAGCAATTTTTTGATCCTCATTTAAGGCGGGAGGAACAAATCGCGCTCAGACTTTCCTTTGTTTAAATTCCTTATTCACATATCGTCCATCTCGCAGTCGGTAGGCGATCATTTCACACACTTGTTCCACCAACTTCATCGCGGTTTTTGTTTTTTTGGACGGCGTAGCTGTGGATCGTCTTTCAAAGTATCACGAACGTCCAGAAATCGCTTATACCACTCTAAGACGAATTCGTCGCCATAGACGTTTTACCGTCTTCAAACAAAATTTTATATTTCCTCTTTATTACTTTTGGTTGTAATTTTTCGCATCTTTTGGCCAACATTTCTTCATTTGGAGCAAAATTTGCTGTTAAAGTAACTACCTGTTTGTATTAGCAATATAGTTTTGCCACTGGTAACGCAAGTACCAAACCAACCTCTGACTAATTTTGCCAATGCATTGCTAGTTTTACCAGAGTAGTGTAGGGTATGATTTAGGTGGACCAACAGAGGAAATAGCTTGTATAATCTGTCAATTTGGTCAAGGTGATCATTGTCGTTGAAGTTTATATCTTTTACTATATACTCATATATAAGAAACCTAATACTGTTAAAAAGTATTTTTGGGATACCCTTGCAAGACCAGTATATATATCCCTTTATTTGGATACTTTCCATAACGAGAATACAAAAACGCTCTGGGATACCATAAAGTTAATGAATGCTCCAGTTATATTCCAAGAAAGCAAGAAGATGCAAGCTTTCACACGCTTATCTTATGTATATAACGCAATGTCCCTATCAAAATGTAAGAAATCTCCTACATCCATTATACAAGTTATACCGTTTAACCTTTATAAATAAAATTTTGGTTTTTTAAAAAGATTTTCTCACAAACCTAAAACAAAACTCGCAATTGGATAATAATTGGAAAAAGTCTAATAGCGACTTACAAGTATTTGCTTAAAGTGAAGTTTGTATTTGGGCAATGGGCAGGCACACCATTTTGCCATTCTCTAAGCTTCTTCTTATTTGCAACCAATGAACTCTTCTTTTTGCAGCACAGTTTTGACAATGGCATGCTATCTTCGGAGCTATGTATAAAAAGTGACTAACTCTACAGTGATTGGGTGATCTCTGTATCCATTTACGCATCACTTAAATGTAGCTTGGGAGTAGAAAAAAACTATTTAGTACACGTCTCTGGTAAGGGACATTATATACCAATGGGTTAAAAGCACATATGCGGAATCTGATTAATATATCTTAAGCTATCTCCGAGTTAGCAGGGGCAGGGCTGTTTGCTTTAGGATTGCGCTGCTAGAAATTGTTTTTGTGTTTTAATTATAAAATCCATGAACTTCCGGATTTTTTTTGTGTCGATAAATTAAGCACATGCTGATTTTCAGATTAAAGCCGAATTATAGGGTCTGAAAAGGTTCCGAAACACAATAAAATCAATTTTGAAGAAGTCAAGGTATGGTGATCATAACTAGAAAATTCAAATGCAACAGAACACCGTCACAGTGTACGTTAAAAATACCCTTTAAATGTTCATGCCATAATCCCAGATTGATCCAAAACCTATAGTACAGAAGGACGGAATTCGTTGCTAGACAGTTCAATTGCTGAACCTTTGCTGGACATAATTAGGCCTAGGTTGACGAGGTAGTTTCCAGAAAAAAAAAATAGTTTGAAAATTAAATAATTTCCAATATCTATACATGATCAACATCCATACGAGTCCAATACCCATCTGTACGCTCTATCAGCAGCTTACGTAGCGGAAACTCCTCTTGTGGTTCACCTGTTGCTGTCCCATGGATTTCGGTTGGTAAATATATCTCTAGGAAACAATAATTTCATGGAGGCAAGCATATAATTCTTGGTTCTTTATTTCTTCGGTCCTTAATTTTGATATCCAAAGTAACTTCTTTCACTAAACACGTAGAAAATAATTCAATATTGTCTTCGTAACAATTTCCCAAGTTAAATACCGCTGGTTAATAAGTTCTCAAGTTCGCTGGTGAACATGCTACAATTGAACATTCTCCGCTTTGTCACTTCACGTTGTCGCCAGATGGTGAATTCCAGCAGAATCTTAGAGTCCGTAATACAAAGTCATTTATGTGAAATACTAATAAGTAGCTTGAAATAATGAAAAATATATTGTAGTTGGCAGTGGACAGTGAACAGTGGACAAGAGCTATGGGGACATAGGAGCGAAAAGACACTAAGATTACATCAATACGTTTTAGCTCATGTTGTGATAGACAGAAGTCGTGTTTAGCAGCGTGGTGTACGTAAAAGTCATTTCAGGAGTTAATAGTAGGACATTCGAAAGAAGTAGTGTCCATTTTGTTGCAACATATTTTTTTAATTGTTTGTTAATTCATCTTTTTATTCCAGATACCACTTCATAACATGACGGGCCTCAAACTCCTCGACGTATCGCACAACGAAATCACGAATATCAGCAAGAACACGTTCCCGAAACTCTACGAACTCCATACGATCGACTTTTCGCACAACAACATAACGACCATATTCAACTCGGTATTCCAAGTGTTGTTTTCACTACGCAACCTCGATCTGAGCTACAACCATCTAGACACGATAAAGCCGAGCACCTTCGGCACGATACCCACCCTCCTCGAGCTCGATCTCAGTTATAATAGGCTGAATAACGTGGCGAAGAGCGGTTTATCGCGTTTAGCCAGCACGCGAAAGCTCAGCCTGCGGGGCAACAAGCTCGATACGCTCTTCATATTGCCCATATCCGTTTCGCATCTGGACCTTTCCTATAACGAATTCGGCGAGATTCCGCCGAAACTGTGGCCGTCGATGAACTCGCTGCTACATCTCGATCTCAGCCATAACAAGATCGGGGATAATTTGGTTAAGGGAAGCTTTCTCGGTCTTATCACGCTGCAGACGCTCAATCTGAACTATAACGGAATTACCAAACCGCCGTGGGAGGCGCTGAGTGACTTTCCGTCGCTGCAGTACCTTTATCTCGAGGTAAATTGTCCTTATTCGATGTAATAAACTGTGTTATTGGGGGAAAGGATGTTCATTTCGTAATGTAGGGTTCGACCACACGGGTAAGACAGGACATATTGCTTGGAGATCTTTACTGGCTATAGAAAATTCGATGGTGCGTCACTAATGTACATACTTTGGTCTCTTTATTTATACAGGGCGTATTTTCAAACATAAATACAGGCTAACGATTGATTTAATTTATTTATTAAGGTTGAGGTTGGTGTCAGAAACCTTCTTCCTATCTCCCGCTTGTTCCATATTTACTAGGTCCTCTAACACATGTCCCTCAAACGACCACCATGTCTCCTCGATTTCTTTAACCCTGTGTTTCTTTCTCCCCCAATACTTATTCGACTCAATCGTATTTATAATGTTCTGTTTAATTATAGCTACTCGTCTGATGAATATGATGGTAGTTTTAAACCTGTGCGTTGTTATTGTTTTTCCTTTTTCAAGATAAGCTATCAAGCTCCATAATTATCCCAAAAACAGTCGCCATCATTTTTCCCTCTAAGTAACGCCATAATAACCATAAAACCGTATAATCCGCATCCAATCTATTCCTATAATAACCAATAACGTAAACAATTTCATTTCATTAAGGTTAAAAGTAATCTTTCCTTATCCGTTCTGTGTCGCAGGGAAACAATTTGACAAAGCTGGAGAAATCGGCTTTCGGGCGTTTGCCGGTCGTATTTGAGCTCAACCTGGCGCACAATTATATTGGCAACATTACGGAGAAAGCGTTCGATGGACTCTTACAGATGCTCAAGTTGAATTTGACGAACAACAACCTGACGCACATACCGAACGGAGCTTTCCAAGGTTGGTAGTTTCCTTTCCGTTTTCCTTTCGGATTCCGTTTAATTAGGATTCTTTACGAAGCTTGCCTTTTTATAAAACTTTTACAGTAATCCTATTGCGAATGAATCTGTTTCCTACATTGCCCTACGACTTAGGACTTACTGGTATAGGCTTGTTTGTATTTTTTGCAGGATTGGTAGCTTTGAAGGGTTTAGATCTCTCTCATAACAGATTGGAGAAATTGGATAATAAGACGCATGGATTATTTGACGAATTGTTATCTTTGGAATATGTAAGTAGAGAATGCTAATTCAAATATGTAGTTAGAAATCAAATAGGAGCTTTTCAAGTAAGCTGCACTCATGGACAAAATTAACGCACCAATATATTAATCAACTAATATAGTTTCCTCGTGGTGTTGGTGGGAGTCATGGCAAAAGCAACGTGAAGAGAGAAAAAACGCGTTAGACCATAAATATTTCTGCCCGTCGTCATCAGCGTGGTTCCGAACATGTCTTCTCCACCTAACATCACCAGAAATCATACTGTTGAACTAAAATCGAATGCCACAAGCTCCCTAGACCCTCAATACTGATGAACTGTGGTGGTCCGTTCAGACTCGGCTCTGCCCTAATGGGCCAACAAATTCCGAGCGATTCGCCTCGGGTTCTTTGCCGTCTTAAATTATTTGTTGTTCTTTAAGCATCAAATTCACAAACATGTTATTCCAGTAAATTATTGGATACATCGTTTCACATTTTTTCCGACAAAGGTTGGAGGAATTTCTTAAGACAACGCATAATGTGAACGTTACACAAAATATTACTCCCGAAATGTTAGTAAATGTTGAACAAAATACTGAGGTTTCTGACTCCTCAAGAGTTAAAGAAACAATGACATTTCGCAAAAATTGGAAATTATATCGATTATATTAAAAAGTTGCATGGAGACGCGTGGGAAATATTGATGAAAGTTGAAAAGGGACATCCAAAAATGGAATTTACTACTTTCAATAAGTAATATTTTTAAAACAGTAATTTTGAGAAATTTCCGGCGCAGCCACCAACATATTCTGGTTTCTTTTATCAAGAGAAGGACGTAATCTAAATTGACCATTTAAAGCAATGAAAAATTATTTATATCGTAACACAAATTAATAGACATAATTTTAATTAACATTAAATTAATTAATTAATTCTATCGTGTAGGTCGATTTAAGTAACAACAAGATTAGTTTCATCTCTCGGAAAACATTCCCTAGCAATCCGTATTATCCGTACAAACTAGGCGAAATCAATCTATCCAACAATCACATGCCAGTCCTCACCTACGATATTGTTTCCGGTACGTCCAAGGTACAGAAGTTGAACCTGTCGAATTGCGGTATCACGGAAGTTCGACGCTGTAAGTTTTAGAAGTTTTTCTTCTCGCTTCCAATTTAATCGAAGCGCCGCCTTTTTCCTCCTAAAAAATTTAATATTTCTACCTCGACGCCATTGCGTTTTTCTGTTACAGATATTATCGGAAATTTGACCAGCCTGCGAATATTGGATATGTCAAATAACAAGATCGAAAGTTTTGACGAAGAAGACGTCTTTAAGTTGCCGGAAAACATCTCTGAGCTGTACTTGTCTGATAATTTATTGAAGGACCTGCCTTGGAATGGGTTTAAGAACGTTAGCGATTTGAAGGTGCTCGATTTAAGATATAATAATTTCGAAGGGATCGGAAAACCGTTGAACGATATGATTGTAAAAGACGTGGATGTTTATCTTGAAGGTAAGTGACAAGGTTTTTTCCGTTTATTAATTTTTTCGGAGGGATATCGTTTGACCTTTTTTTAAACTACTTAAAATATTGGATTATAAATAAGAAATTTCCAAATATATATGTGTGCACATATATATACAAGGTTGGGCATCGCATTCGCGTCGGTTTAAATATAGGAAAAGCCATAACATATTTTAAAAATATTTTTGTTTAAGGCTATGTAGGTTCATTACTTATTTCTTATACTTTTTAAATAATTTAGCATTTTCAATTTCAAATATTCATTTTTTGCTATTTATTTTACAAATGTAGACTTTCACGAAGGTGACATTATTACTGCATAAATACAGCAGTTTTCATTTTGAACGTTCGCTAAAGTATTAGTTTTTTTTTACATTTAAGTTTGTTATAAAACTTTTGATAAGAAACTCTATAAGAACCTCACACATTGACCACACGGTCAGTAGCTAGTACTCAGTTTGAACAGCACTGTAGAATGCTAGAAACGACCTGAGATCTCTCTCCCAGAGCCACATTAATACTAACATCCGGCGCGATTGCTTCTGGGCTCGGCGTAGGAAGCACGGTTGTAAAATAGAACTGAAGCAGATATTGCAAATTACATAATTAGGTAAGCATCTAAACCAATCGACAATGGAGGCCATCCTTTGCCTGCAGTCTCTTGATTTACAAGTCCAAGAGGTGGCGATAGGTAAAATGAAAGAAGGACGAAGTTGTTAGGGGACGACTGAGGACAATCTATGTCTCTCCGTGGATAGATCAAAAACCAATAAAGAGCAGAAGTACAATCACAGAAGCTTCACATAAATTAATCAAGGATGCTAGGATAGGAGATTTTCATGTGAAAGTTACGGCGTTGGCCCTAACCGCAAACTACTTAACTGACCTCAAGGTTGCAAGCAGAAATATTAACCTAATTGACATAAAAAATTGCTATAACCAGAAAACAATTGATTTTAGACTGTTAACATGTTAGTGACGCTTTGTTAAGATTTTTGTGAAGTATTCAAAAATAAAATGCTTCGCTAGAAATAATTTCTTTAAATAGCTGTGAGCTTATCGGGCACCCCTTAAATTGTCTGGCTAAATTCCTTAAAAACGTCTTGAGTTAAGCATAGAAGACACATATTAACTTGGGCTTATTCAGCCAGTACTATCCAAATATGCAATAATATACAGGGTACCTAATTCAAATTTTTACAACTTTGGTGTGTAATTTCTTTTGAGGCGCTCAATATATATAAAACCTATTTTAAATCTTGCTCCCAATGAACCCGCAATGCCCCAAACAAAAATATCTTTAAAATATTTTATGGCGTTTCCTATATAAGCTGTCGCGTACAGCATTCGCGTCGGCTTATGGTATATTTTTATTGACCAACTTGGTTGAATAACAAAATTATTTATATTTGCAGGAAATCCTATTAACTGCGACTGCTTCGTGAGACCTTTTAAGCGTTACCTCTCCGGGCAATTAAAGATAAAAGAACTATATAAGACACTAAAATGTATAAATCCCCCGCATCTGCGTAAGGAAGCTATATTTAACACCGACGAAGATAGATTAAACTGCCCTACCAACGTCAACACAACGAGATTAATGCATAATCAACCAGGAGATTACGACGTAACGCCAGATCTGACGTACAGAGAGTTTAAAGTGTAAGTAATAACGATTGGTTTCAATTTGCTGCAATTCCACAATATTTCTATTTCTATTCATTGAAAGCTTTTTTCAATAAAATTGTAGGTTAATTAACAAAAGGAAATTTAACGCTGTAAAAAATGCAATACATGAGGCAACCCATTGATATTGCAATGTTTATAATATTACTTCTGGAAAGATATTAAGCTCTTTCTTGAAGACAACTTTTATCTTCAATGCTAAAGATATCGTATTTTTATTTCTTGAGGACACCAAGGATTCGTCTTCAAACGAATTGTGTATATAAACAATAGTCTGGTGAAGCGAGGTCTGGAGATCTTGAAGGTCCCACCGCGAAAAAATTTGAATGTAGAATGTACCTGACTTTGTGTTTTACATAGGTAGTCAATGCAAGGATCTGATATTATTGATGATACTTAAATATTAATTGTTGAGCTTTAGCTCGTTAACAACAGCGAAAAGAAAAAAACAAAAACCTTTTTTCCTTTTTTTCCTATATTCATTTCGTGGTTGTTTTTAATGTTTTTTTCTCATTTACTTATTTTGTTTGTTGTTGTACTCATCGTATGTGCAACCTGATAAAAATGTGTTAGAAATATTTCAGATGATTTGATTCTTAGACTGATTTGATTGACATTAAAGTGTTTCAAAAAATTTTAAATATTGAATAAAATAAAAACGAAGATACAAATAAAAAAAGGGGATATTAATCTTGAAAAGGCCAACGACACGTAGCAGTGAAATAAATGTTATAAAAGGAAGAAGAAGTCTTTTGTTAACGATTTTAAAACCCAGTAATTAATATTTAAGTAGTTACACCAAGGTCAATAGAAAAAAAAATAAAACGTATATTGATGATAGAGCGGTCTCCAGGTTTTCTACTTGCCTTGTATATAGTTTCTTTCCTTATTAATTGTCCTCCCGGCCGAGGTACCGAGTGTTTTATTTAAAAATTTAGAAATGGTTTTAACCCACTGCAGTGCTAGGATACCTCTTAATATTTTTAGTCTCTACTTGCCAAAAAGTTTGTACATGTTAAATTATGGTAGAAGATAGTTTCCCTCTATTACCAGAGGCGTACGGTAGTAATAGAGACTTACTTCCCTCTACATTCTACGCCATTATCATAATCGTCATAGTCATAATAGTATGTTTTGTTGATTCTTCATTATTTTCTGGTTAAGGAAGCTATTTTTAACACCAACGAAGAGCCCTACCAACGTGAATACAACGTCATTAAGACTCTGTAGTTACTATATGGACAATAATCAGTGAATCATTAGTGAAACATCGGTGAAACACAGTAATAGGGTATGGCAGCCACATATTAACTGTTTAGGGGGTTCTCTATTTTTGTTTGAAAATAAAAATTTGCCGCTTAACGAAAGCTATTGATTTAGCGAGGCTTTAATAACGTAACAGTCGGTAAGTACATAGCTGGTCATCTATGTAATTACAAAATGCGCAGCTCAATAAAACATTATTGTACAATTTACAATAAAAGAACGTTTCAGTAAATAATTAAAGTAACCAAATATTGAATGTTACTGTAACTAATGAAAGTAACTAGACATTAAATGTTGCGGTAAACAATAAAAGCATTTGTACACTAACTTTTAAAAGACAAAAGCTGGCATTCATATTAAAAACATGTTGATTTCTATTATTGGAAATTCAATCACGTTTTCGGTATCACCGGAAGTGACGTCAACTTTCTTATTTTCGGAAAGATGATATCACATTTGTTATATTTTCATTCAAGAACTGTCCCGATATACAACAATAAACGTTTTGATACTCCGTTCTTGTTTTTAAACAAAGTTAGCTAAAGAATTGTTTTTGTTGTTAACTGCAATATAATACTTATGCTTTAGGACTTCATCTTATATCTTTTAACATTAATTAGACCTTTACATATATTTATAGAGCAGGTAGCTGACGCAATAGGTAAAATAAACCGCTACTAAGGCCCATGCCAGAACCCATTAAAACTTATTATTACAGTAAGTAACCACCTCGCGAGTCTGCGATTATTAATTCACTGCAAAATGTATACCTAATGGGTGCAATAAACTTCCACGCACGAAAATATTAAATAACTTCGATATTTACCAATTTTAATTAAAATTAACGTATTTAGTTAATTACTTGTTATTTCTAGCAAGGAGAAGAAACTAAAAATGAGATGGCGTGTAGTGAAAAACGACGATATAGCTGACACCTACGTCGTGATCAGAAATATAAAGAACCCCAGTTTATACATCTACGAGACGATGTTGCCTTACACCCAGAGATCTTTTGAATTGAATAATACACTTACCTCAAAACTGCAAGCTACTGGGAGGAAATACCACGTCTGTATAATAGCGCTGGACAGCAAAGCATCCGTCAAGAGCTTATATCAGCCTCAATGCAGGGATATCACTCAAAGTAATTCTGAGCGAGTTGCGAGTAGTATTGTGGTGATGATAATAACGGGTTTAGTTGCATTTCTGTTGTAAATAGTACATAAGTTTATGGATGTATTCACACGGAATGTGTAGCACTTCTTGTTATTATTAGGAATTGTATGTAACACTGTGATATGTTCATAAAGCAAATATTTTAAAGTGTAATTGTTTCAAGATTTTATAGCGAAGGAAAAAATCGCAATATTTATATGATTTAAATACCTGTTTATATCTGTAAAATATAGGTTTATTTTATATTTTTATATTTGACAGTATGCAATGTTACCCTAGTTTTACGTGTCAAATTGTAAATAAAATTATATTAAATTGTTGTAGCTGCGTTTGAATTACAGAATCTTCTAATAAAATGTCTTTATCGCCCTTTAATCTTTATTTTCAGTTAAATTATGCTCGAGGGGGTGATGGCAGAAGACATAAAAAATAGGATAAGTCACTGTAATATGGCCAAAACGGGTTAGTTCTTATCGAATTTCATTTTATTGTAAACCGTTTTTTATTAAACTAAGTCAAAAAATAAGTGTTAAAAAAGTAATTTTATTGTAACAAAGGAAAGATTCAGGAAATTATTTGGAATCCACCAAATCCTATTTGAAAAAACAAGTGCTATTTCCTACACCAACTCTGCGACACCGCAGTGCTTGCGGATTCAATAGCAACGAAAATAAATGTGAGGAAAATATCAGATACATAGACCTTCATTGGTAGAGAGATTCCGTGGTACAAACGGACCAAATATCTTGGACTGGATTTAGATAGAAGGCTCTTATGGCAGAAACATGTCAGAGATATCATGGGCAAGGTCAATAAGACCGTTGGAATTGTTTACTCTCAATTTGTAGGCAAAGTAAACTGGATACGTGATTGTCTGGTGTGACGTGGGTCTTACTCTCATCAACAAATTACAAAGTAAAGTCCTACAAATGATTGCTAGAAAGCCAGGATATGTGAATAATAGTACGTTGAGGTGTGATCTGGATCTGCCGGTCGTGATTCGACCGCTACTAGAGCGAAAACTCCAAATCTCAAATTTTGAGCTAGACGCCAAATTTAAAAGTACGCCTATCCGGCGACATCTGTATAAAACTCTCTTCCTGCAAGGGGTTCTGTAGCTTTCACTAAAAGCGAACTTCAGTGAAATTTTGAAATTTAAAATCATGCATTGTACCTATAGGGCTTCATTTAAGGATGTTTTTACTAATCAAAGCTATCTCTGTATAACTTTTTTATTGACAAATGATATTGGAGGACCAATTATAATAACTCCAAATAAACTACATGCTACGTTTGCTTTATTAATCGATCAAGGAGTAATGTAAATCTAAATGAATTCTGAGGAACTGACCAAGAACTTCAAACTCAAATGTGAGTGGTAGCCATTGAAACACAACTTTTGGCCTTCAGTGGCTATGTCATCGTGATGGAGCAAACCGTCTCCGGTCATTTATTTCCTTTTCCCTTTTTGGCTTCACGAACTTGATACAAGATCCTGATAATGTTGGCATGTGTCCACTTGTTCTCTTAGTTTTGAATGAACCCATTGGACTCAAATTCTATCCGCTTTCAAAAATCTTTTCAAGAAATGTTCATTACCGCAAAAATAATTGGTTGGTTGTTTCGGTTATTTCTGTATCGCCGTAATTTTCGGACCATTGAATACAGTATCGTAGACTAAAATTTTGAGTTTCCATACTGGCTACATGCTTGTAAATTTGAAATCCAAAGGTAAAGAACACCGTGTCAGTTAGAGAATGAGATTCTATTTTCTAGTACCATCAGCTACGGTTATTAGGATTAAATAGCAAATATTTAATGGCGTGAATCACTAAATGTTAAAAGAAAATTAAAAATATACGAACAGGATACGAATTGGCAACACCTACATATAAAAATAGAACCAAAATGAGAACGCACAAAGGAATAAGAAGAGTTCAGACAATATTGTTGCCTCCAGCTCTATCAAAAACACAAACCCTAGTGGTGATAGCAAAAAAATTAATGAAACTAGAAAAGCAAACGTACGTAGAAACTAACAACGAGGATTCGCCCTTTCAGAGAAAAAAAATTAATTTATCCGGGGTGAACTTATTAAGTGCAAGCGGGTCGTGGAAATTGAGTAAAAACGTTTTCCATTCGATTTTTTTTTTACCGTATCCGTATGGTGGGCGGAGTAGATTACGTGGCTCGCATCACGCAGGCAACAGGGAGATCGTGGTAAGCTTTAAACGAGTTTCGGAAAAAAATCCAGTCAATTAGAAAACAGTGGTACCGGTTTATTTTTATAGGATCGCTTGGATTGTTATCCTGGTGAAGGGTAAATATTTTCCTGGATGATACGTTTGTCTTTTTTTTTTACAAAAGGCTAAACCGTGTGGAAATGCCCAATTTATGCATCGCCTTCTATATGAATTTCTCTTTGAATAACAAAATTGTAAAATATTTCTATTTG
>LR736869.1:518882-530992 GCA_902654985.2 Oryctes borbonicus
TCATTTCGAGAAGAAAACTTTTAATAATTATGCTGTGAACAAAACAGCTCCAAAATAAATGACACCAGTATAATCTACGATTGCGTTCGTTATTGTTAAATTATTCAACAAACTTTTTCATCTTTTTCTGGCAGACGTGTATTTTACAAATTATGCAATACAAATGAAACGAACCATGAGCGAAGAACTCTAGCGCCAGCTTGTTTTAAGCTAATCAAAATAAATTATGTAGCTAATTTGCCGGATAAATTACGACGGAGGTACATCTTTAATTAAAAACTTCTGTAGGGCATATTTTTTTGAGGTACCACTTCGAGATGAATGGGAAAATCTTGAACGGAAGCTAAATTGGCTTTTAAAAAAGTTTCGGTAGAAAAGTTCGGCGCTCACCTGTGCAGTACGTCTTGGATGAAAGGAAAATATGGAATAATTAAATTTCCGTACGAAATGTGAATGTAAATTACTTTTCCTCATTGTTAGAAAATGAAATCTGCTAGGCTAAATTGGAAAATTACTCCTCCGTAGCGGAATGCATAACTTTTTTCCAACTAATTGCATCGCTCAGTATTTAATTGATGTAATTGTAGAAATATGGATCGCAACTGTGTAATTGTGCGGCGTAAAATAAACAAAATAGCAAAATGTAAATGTGGATAGGCATTTAAATATTCCATTCTAAGTGAGCGGCGTTTTACATAAATTGATTTCAGTAGAAACATAAATCGTGTTGCTAATTAAAACGCGATCAATTTGATTAAATCGTGAGTAATATGAGAAAATTACTCTTATATCTTGCATTGCTTATTTTAACACTTACTTTGGTGCACGTAAGAACAATTAAAAAGATTTCCATTTTGCAAATAGCACGGCTTAACGTGTTTTTTGGTACATATGTACGAGACTTGATTGTTAAAATGACTTTGATTACGTTTACTTTGTGTGATACTAATACGCTAATTTTTCTTTAATTGGATTTTTGATTTGAAGAAGTGCAAGGTAAATTTTACTATGAATTACAGTAAGAAGTAGCTGAAAGTAGTCACAATAAGCGACTTAAACGCAAGAATATGAAGCATGAACCAACGAATAGAGTGGTGTCTAGGAAAGAATGGAGAAACAACAAAAAATATCAATGGAGGAAGAATATGCTTAGAAAATTAAAAATTAAAAATAGGAAATAAAAATAATAATTTTAGGAAAAAAGAAATAGGTACATAAAATAACGAGAGTCCATAATAGTCCTTAACAGATTACTTCCTAACAGATAAACAAATTTGGACAAAAATAACAGATATTATGGTAAAACGGGGACCAAAATTGTAATAGAAGGTGGCTACTATTTACTATTAGTGATAAGTCAAAGTAGAGAAAAGGGAAGAAGAATAACCAAATACAAAATAAAGTGCCACAGACTTAGCAATTCAGAAAGAAAAAGAACATTCCAAGGTATAGCAGAGCAACATTTTGGTGACAAACTTGAAAACTAACATAAAAGAGATATGGAAAACATTTCATAAATGAAATAACAAAATCCTCTTATTCTTTGCAGTATATTTTATATTTGCTCTGCTTTCCAGCCAGAATAGTCAATTGGTAAGATTCTTTATGGTCATGTTACATAGAAAAGCTTTTATAGATTTTACGTTTAAATGTGAAAAGCTGAACTTTAGAGATACGTATGAAAAGTGAAATTTAAAAGTTAATTGCAAGGAAGATTTTTAAATAAGAGCAGTGTAACGGTGTTTAAATTAAATGCAATAGGGAAATCAGGTCACGTGTTTTACGTTCACTGGTCGAGGAGAGACTGTTTCTTCTTTTAGTTTAAAAGTCTTCCCTACAATTAACTTCAACAACACTTAAATCTCATTTTTCGTAATAATTTTTTACGTGTTTAGATACACGTAAAAAAATCAGCTTTTCACATTTAAACTTAAAAATACCATAAAGAATTTTATCATTGACTATTCTGGGCGATGATGAAGACTAGCCGAAATTAGTACCAGAGTGAATGTAAAATATACTGTAAGGAATAAGAGGATTTTATTATTTCAATTATTAATATTTATTAACATTAATATTTAACTTGCTATCATTATTTGGAAGAAGCACTTTCCTAACAATTTTGTGGTTTCTTATCTGTTTATCAACACAGGTCCTAGTTATCAGTTCTAATTGTAAAGCGATAAAATATGATTATTGTATACAGTATACCTTCGCAGGTATGTGTTAATAATAAATATATAATAAAACAGAAATTTATTAAAAAGATAAACTCGTGGAATTGTTTTTAAAATATTTACATTTTTCTCATTGGCAATGGTACAGCCAGTCAGAAATTTTTGAAAGTCATCGATTCACGACATGTTAATTTTCATGTTTTAATAATAATGATATCGTTTATTTACCGAAAAGGCTAAAGTCCAAATACAAAAAAAATTAGTAAATTATAAATCCATCAAGAGCTCATGCGATGATATCCTCCAATTGTCTGTTGCCTATTCTATGTAGGTGCTCGTTTCATTAAATTTGTCCGCATAAACGGTGCTATAAAATTGGATATGAAAGAAAGTGAGAAGAATTGACAATTTATTCAAGAACTTAAAACAGATGGAAATTCTTCTCTTTGACAAAGATAACATATTATTTCGTGTCAATAAATCTTTTTGTGATGTGCTGCACTCTGGAAGGATCCGTCAATTTTGAAAGAAAGGGATTTCAAAAGTGGAGTCGCAAGAATATAGAGAATACCAAACATTGCACATTCAACTTCACTTAAGACATAAGCAAAGTACAAGGACTTCAGCAAGGCTATGTTTTTGAAATATTTCACGACGTGCATAATAAAACCAGTAGATTTGAACAAAAGAGTATATACGTGAGATATGTGCCTTAAAAGTAAGATTCGCTTGAAACATAACACCTAAATAGGTTACTGCTTTTATCAGAATAAGAATTGGTACGACCCGAGGGAACACGTGTGTAAATAACCACACTACATTTGTTGACGTTGGTATTACGGCCTAACGGAATCACACCACTTAACTAACACTTCCAAGTTCCACTGTAGATTACTTATATCCTCAATGGATGAAACTTCAGAGTAAAGCTTAAAGTGTACCCAAGAACAGCGCAATGAAGGAAGCTTATTTATTTTTCATTTATAAACAATATAAATACAAAGATTTGAACCTTGAAGGACACCGGTAGCAAACACTAGATATGCAGGCATCGTAAGCTTCATAACATTTTACTTGGAGCAGGTGTGATCGCAGAAGAGAAATAGAAGAGGAAATGAGTCCAAAAGAGCGTAAGTTAGATACTAAAACCCTAAGATCTACCAAGTCGAATGCCCTCGAGAGGTCGGTTATATTACATGAATTTCTCTTCGTTACTGTAGCATTTCGCGTATTTTCTATAAAATTGTAGCTAAGTTGGTGACGGTGGCGCGACCAGCAAGGAAACCATGCTAATTGGGAAAACGTAGTAAATACAAGTATAGAGAACCTTTTCGTATAGTTTGGCAACATTTGATAGAATGGAAACGGGGTTGTAATTAGACAGAAACGCAGTTCCCTCTTTTATGGGTAGGAATTGTCCTTGTAGGTTGTCGTCATTTTGGTCATTATTTTGGAAAATCGCAGGTTAAAATTACGGGAGAATATTCTTAGAACTGCTATAATTTTATAGAAACCTCCATTTCGTCGTTGGACAGTATAAAATAAAGAACTTAAGTAAGTAGTGGACATAACATAACGATTTTATATATAAATAGTACCTTTCTCTCCAACTCACCAACGTTTCGTTTTTGCTATAACATAATAATTTAATGAAAATAAACACAAACAAATAAAAACTATACCGCTGTTTTATACTGTGGTAATTTCTATAAACATTGCATGCTTTTTTGTCATTTTAATGCGTTCAAATGTACCTACAAGACTTTGAGATGGTCAGGTTAGCGGTAGACAGCCGGTATATCAAGGTTGAGGTTACTAGGAGTTTCGATTAGGATGACTTCAATGAACTTCAATCCTGTTTTTTCCGCTATCTTAGTTTTAGACTATTAGTTTGGAATTTTCAGCGTTGCCAATTACAAAGTTTATAGACATTATATAAAATGTAAATGAGGGTTATTAATACTTGTTATGTAAATAGTCCATTTATAGATATTTCTGGGTATTTATTGCTTTATGAAGGGTAATTGAGATTTTTCTAGATCAAAATAGGAATTTTAAATGCGACAAAAATTTAGACCCTGCGCATTTATTACAATAATATAAGCAAAAACGTTTTAATTTGATACTTCTCTTTATATGCAGCGGTTGTGCTGGTAAAGTGTGCAGATTTCACCGCGAGAAATTATATTTTATAAAGTGTTTGCAATATGGGTAGAAAAAAACAATTATCCTTGATAGAAAGGGGTAAAGTTCTACCCTGGCACCAGGATGGTGTTAGTAAGAAGGAAATTGCTCGTCGGTTACGAAGAAGCGATCATTCCGTTAGAAATTTCCTAAAAAATCCGGAAAATTACGGCAAACCAAAAGGCCAGGGGCGACCGAAAGCTGTAAGTGAGCGGGATAAACGCATGACATTGCGGTATGCATCCAATTCTTCTGCGTCGACGAGAGTTGTTGCAGAACAGGCGGGGGTACAAACGCACGTGCGTAATGTTCAAAGGATTTTAAAATCATCACCGGTAATATCACGGAAGAAAATGTTGAGAAAACCGCCACTTTCGGCGAAACACAAAGAAGCGAGGTTGAGATTTGCTGAAGAACACATATCCTGGAAGAAACAATGGGAAAAAGTTATATTTTCCGATGAGAAACGTTTTAATTTGGACGGACCGGATGGGTACTCGCATTATTATCATGATCTGAGAAAGGAACCAAAAGTGAAAATGACCAGACAATTAGGGGGTGGATCTGTGATGATATGGGCAGCGATTGGATGCCGCGATAAAAGTGAGATAGTGTTTTGCACAAATAAAATGACGTATCTGTGACGTATAAAAACTTATTGCGTGACAATCTTCTACGTTTTGGAAACCAATGGGCCGGGCGCAATTTTGTTTTTCAGCAAGATAACGCGCCAATTCATAAAGCAAAAACCATTACCGAATGGTTTAAAGAGAAAAAGATTAGAACTACAGTGGCCGGCACGGTCACTAGACTTAAACATTATTGGAAACATGTGGGGTGAATTGGCACGTCGCGTTTATGGCGGACGTCGTCAATATTTCACGGTACAGGAACTGGAAACTTCAATAGTGACTGAATAGCAGAATATCCCTCAAACTTATGTGTTAAATTTATATAAATCTATTAATGACAGACTATTGAAAGTGATTAAGAACAATGGAGGATCTACGCATTACTGATCACTCATTTGTTGATTTTTGTTTTACATTTGCAACAGAGCGTCTAAATGTTTGTCGCAGAAATTGTTTAAACATTGGAGTAATAATTTATTATTTAGTTCATATATTACTGGAGGAGATATTTTTAAGTTTATTTTACTTTTACGAATAAAAACTTAATTAGATATCTTGCTGGTTTCGCAAAGAAATGTTGTAACCTTTAAAACCCTTAAAACATCTTACCGCGTCTAAGTTTTGGTCGGGGAGTGTAAAAGAAAACTAAAAATATCGGGTACCAATATCTTGGGCTTATATTCTTTATAGAATCATGTTCCCATGTACTATTGATAACTTGCTTGATTCTGCAACGCTCAAATTCTCACGCACACTTTTAACGCGTATTCCACAACAAGCTAATACTGAAGGACCATAAAATATCAAATTTTTCAAGGCTACAATATGTATGTCTCTGCAAAACGAAACTGTACATCTCAAACACGAAGCATTTCTACAAGTTTGTTTATACATTGAATAATAACTTACAAAGTTCAAGATTACCATTATGCTGGCCCACGGGTCAAAAGCGGCTTTTTTCCAACATAAATGCCGATATCTGCATATGGCGTTTCCAGTTTGACCGTGCTCAAGACTGGTGAATTATCGCGAACGGAAAAGTAAATAGACAGCTTTTACTCCTTTCGCTGTGAGATGGGAATTTTAAGCGCAAAACTGTGTATCGGTCTTCAAGTTAAACTGTGAGGTAAATCACCGACAAATGGCTACTTCATTTAACTCTATAAAGACGCAAATATCCGTGAAAGTAGAAGAGGTTGTTGCTTTAGAATTATATAAAGGAAATTGGTGTAGGATATAAAAGCAAGTGATTATGTAATAATAACCGCGTGAAAGTAATATTTCTATTTGTTTTTGTATGCTCGCATTGTAATGCGCAGTGCATTTTAATAGAAAATAGTAGAAGGATGAGTGTTAATAGGGTATATATATGCGTATAAAAAAATATTGTAATGATTTTAGTATTTAAGCGCGAAGCGAAACAGTGCTAAGTGCGCCTCTCTCTTTGATTTGAACTCACCGACTTAGGCAACATTAAACTACAGTCAGTCCCACTCGTATTCGTACACTGATAATTAATAGATGGAAATGTTGAAAAACACGTAATATTACAGTAATATTTGTAAATTTCCATTGCAAACTAACCAATGTGAGGTACATTATCCTACGTACTAAATACAGTTCTTTATTTCACAGTCTCCCAGCTAAAATGAATAAAGAATAGTAAAATGTACACATTCATCGCACACTCGTATTCGTACAGCTGCCGCTTTCTTAATAATTCAAGAGCATAAACACATTTTTATTAGTCGAATACTAATGAAATAGGGGAATTACCGATCATGTGTGCATATAATAAAATGCATCAGTATTAATCCAATCATGCGTCACAATGGGCAGAAAGGGTACGGAAACATCGATCGAAATTCGAAAATTAATTATTTCTCATTACGAAAAAGGTAAAAGTTTTAGTGAAATTTGTGAACTTGTTAATAGAAGTCCACAATTCAGTACATAATAAAAAGGTTTAAAACCGAAAATAAAATTCATAATAAACCAAGAAATTCGAACATAAAGATTTTAACCCAAAGCGAGGAGCGTTGACTTTTAAGAAAATTAACACTAAATCCAAAAATTTCCGCCTTTAAATTAGCAGCGAAAATAGGAAATGAAACGGGAAAGATAGCTAGTCCCGAAACAATTCGGAGAGCAATGAGAAACCATGGATACAAAGGCTGTGCAGCCCGAGTGAGACCCTTTATCAGTAAAGTTAACAGGCGCAAACGATTAAACTTCGCCCGAAAATATATAAAGGAATCCCAGGACTTCTGGGAACGCGTCACATTCACTGATGAAACCAAAATTAATATATTTCAGTCAGATGGCAGACAAATGGTATGGCGGAAAAACAATACTAGCCTCGAAAACAAACATCTACAGGCATGGTGGTGGATCGGTAATGTTGTGAGGGTGCTTTGTTCGGCAATGTTGTGGGGGCGGCCGGGGTTGGGAATTGATGGAATTATGGACAAAATGATGTACATCAATATCTTAAAAAATAATTTGAAGGAAAGTGTGACGCGTTTGGGCATAACGGATAGTTTTATTTTTTATCAAGATAACGACCCAAACCATAAGGCCGAGCTAACTAGGACTTGGCTTCTCTACAATTGCTCCACAATCACCGGATATTAATCCAATTGAGAATTTGTGGGCGGATTTAAAGAATCGGATTCGCAAACACCATATAACCAACAAAGTCGACCTTAAAAAAAAAAAAATAAAAAAACAAGAATGGCACCGCATTCCGTCGAACGTCACTACAAAATTAGTAAAATCAATGCCTAATAGACTAAATGAGGTTATTAAAAACAAAGGCAATCACACGAAATATTAGAATTTATTTACATATTTTTGAACTTGTTTTATTTTAACTAAGAGACTATGAGATAGATGTTGTATATTAATTCAAAGAATACTACAATATCATTTTGTTTTGTTTCTAATAATAATTAATAAATGTTTTTGAAAAATAATGTATTTGTTTACGTTTTTCTGCAGCAACTGGTAGTGGGGACTGACTGTATATTTCTTTCAGTCAAGGTAGCAAACGAAAAAGTCAAAATTGTTCTACAAAATATACATTTGCTAGTAAAACAAATACTTTTTAAATTCAAAGAAGTCTTCCACCTTCAATTGATTATTCCATTCGTATATTACTTCAAATAATAGAATTTGTTGAGCTCTGCAAAATAGGACACTGTTTCGACAATGACTTCTTTAAATGACGTGAACCGTTTTCTGCCAACCCATTTTCTCGATTTTGGAAGAAGATAGAAGTCATAGGACATAAATTCGTACAGTAACTGGAATAGCTTCGCTGTCGCAATTGTCGAGAGATTTTTTTCTTCACTAGATCGAGCTTCCTTCTTTTTAGTACAGCGTCGAACGGATTCAATAAATCAACGTAGCACTTCTCCGTGATTGTCCTTCTTCTCCAAGTAATTAATCAGGATTATGCCTTGTGAATTTAAACAAAATGGTCGTCATAACTTTTCCGGCTGATAGAAGTACCGTTCCCTTCTTTGGTGCACGTCTTATCCAAGAAAGGAAATCGAATCATTGACCGGTATTGTTCTTTTTCCATGATTCCACAAATATATATATTTGCTTAAGTGCTTTCAAAACATCATTACTTGATGAATCTTTCCGAAATTTTGACAGGCGCCGACTAGAGCGCCACAAAGCACAATTTGTTCCAAACTCGAGTACTTCTCCATCCTCGTAGCTAAATTTCTAACATTATGAAGTTGAGTGTTTAAAATTAAACAGTAAACTACGATACATTTTAAATACAAAACTTTACTTACAATCGCGAAGCTTATCAGTTTCGCAATCACAGAATCTAGCATTACGGGCGTTTAGTGGAAGTTCTCGTTTTCCTTTTTATCTTTTATCCTAGTAAAGACTAAATCTTTTAATTAAATGCTTTAGGAAAGATACTTGATTTGAAATTAGTTTCGCGCTTCTTTACACTTTCTGGAAAAGTAAACAAATTAATAGGAGTGTATTACTTTTGCACAGATTTACATTATACTTCATGCAATGTAAGCGATAGCTGAAAATTTCGCTGCTTGTGATTGGCTAGGCCGGACAAATTCATACACACGAAAAATACTGCATTTAGCAAATTAAATTAGGTTTTAACTTGTTGATTTCGGTTTTGTAGTTATTGCTTTTTATTGTCGTTCGGTGTAGAGTTTCTGAAATCCCCAAAACGTCCTTACACGTTGGGGAATATGGTTACAAGCGGCATTTTACTATCATAAATGTTTTGAGAGTATAAACAAGGTGGTTCTATTACTCAATCCGAAAGAATGTGCAGCTATCAAGTCAGAAAAAATTTGAAGATAGGTTAAAAGTGATTTACAAATTCTTCACAGGATTTAGGGAAATTCACAGGAATTACATCGGAGTAGTGCAAGCAATAGAAAAATTAAAAAATTCTTCACTGTCGTTAGAGAAATCACTGCAAATTGTGAAAGATATACACGCACAGCTTTATTCGGTAGAAAACGCACAAAATGAGTGTGCGCTGATTAAGTTTGAAAGTGTTTTAGACAAAGATTCAGATTTTGCTACACTTAGACAAATTTGTGAAGGTTTATCTACAAATGCGTTAAGTTGTTTCAAAGATTTTTTTAATTATGCGAATATAACCTCACCAGATGTAGAGTGATCCTTTTCTTTATACAAGAACATATTTTCCTCGCGGCGAACGCGTTTTGCAGAAATAACTTTGGAAACGCACCTTGTGTTGTTAAAAATATTTAATCTCAGATGGAAACCTACAATTTCATTCCATATTATATACTTTGCTATTACTACAATGAATATGAATTTACAATTTAAATTTGTCACTATTTTTGCATCGAGTAAATCTCACTGATGTAATATGGACGCCAATCATGGCGCTATCGCTTGCAATCTTAACGCGAATGGAGTAGAAGCAATTTTTATTATTCTGGATATTCAGTTTGATGAATAAAACTACGATCCATCAGCACACGACACGCACAGCTTCGCAAAAACCGCCCTTCATGACGCATGCAGCCAACAATTTATCCGAAATGAAAATTAAATTTCCTTCTCGTTCAAAAACCATTGTATGAATATGTATTTACAGCATTTATAATAGCGAAACTCTATAACAATAAATTCATATTTAACTGCAGTTGGTAATGGCTCTCATCCTCTAACTGGTTTATTTTTAAATCCATACAGCACAGCGATGTGTACCCATGCAAATGTGACCAAACGCGCAATAAATTCACGTTCGAAAAAGAAAAGAGTGTCCGTGGAGTCCGCAGCGCAATCAATTATGCAGATTCTGCATTTAAAATATTATGTTAATAAATTTATTTTGTCATGTGAATGTTTGTAACATATTGTACGGTTACAAACATTCGCGATTATATACAACATGCTTGCTCTTAGTGTATTAGATAAGAAATAACAAATAAAGGGCACCCCAGCATGAACTTGGGGATTTTGATCACTTTGAAGGTGTATATTTGACCTACGTTATTTAGAAAGCTGTAGATTTCATGATGCAACGTTTCATCCTCGAAGAATGCATAAGAATTGTCCAAATTTATTACGATAGTGCACGTTCTGTTACGAACACTATTCGTCGATTTCGTGTTGTTTTTGTCCGAAATCGTGTATAGCGATACAGCAATTATGAGTCTAATTGAAAAATTTCTTCTTGATATTAAGAGGCCATTAAAAGAACGTAATGCTCGTTCAGCTGAAAATGTCGTTAAGGTGAATGAAAGTATGACCGAAAGTGCAGAAACCTCGTCATCGGTCACAGCAATTGGGTATTTCGAAATCTTTGCTGTAACGAATTATGACAAAAGACCATCATCTACACCCATACAAGATTCAACTGACATAAGAACTAAAGTCTATGGACCATCAAAAGCGTCGTGTATATTTTAGATCAGACTGCAGCTGATATCGAATTTTGTATTCAGAGACGAAGCCTATTTTCATATCGGTGGTTAGGTTAATAAACAGAATTGAGAGATTGTGGAGAACCGTTCACATCCATGTCTTGTAACCGTTTGGTGTTAATTATGTTCCAAGATGTGCTTAAAGCTCATTTTTTTTGAAAATTGGAACGGGCAAGCAGTAACTTTTAATGTTAACCGATATTGCAAGATGTTGACTAACTCTTTATGGGCTCTTCTTGAAGATCTTCAACAAGATGACGCTACTTACCACACTGCCAGAAAAACTGAAGTGAGAAATTTCCTGGCAATATCATTTCCCGAAGTAGCGATATTGGCTGGCCCTCAAGATCGTGCGATTTAATGCCACTAAACTTCTTATTTTGGAGTTTTCTTAAGGATCAAGTCTCTCTCAATAATCTCCAAATCAGAGATGATTTCAAAAATAATGCTTGTGCGGTTATTAACGAAATTAGCTTGAATTTGTGCAACAATGTACATTTTGAAAAAAGAATTACCATTTTGAAAAACTCGCGGCGGTGGACATTTATCAGATATTGTGTTTCTACTTTGTATTGATGTTAATAAATTGATGAGTTTCTGAAAACTATGAATTTTACTGTTTATTACAATATTTTGATATCGCCATCTTACATTTTTTATATTGAGGAGAGTGGTCTACAACCTAATAGAAGTTATCACCACCAAGCACCAACAGAAAATGGCGAAACCATAGTCCTTGCATGCTACTACGCTCAAGGGCGATATCTTCTGCTTTATTGCTTAATGAAAGGCAAACAAAAGGATAATTAATTTGATGACAGGTGGCCATTGGGCTCTCAAGTAAAAAATGTATAAAAGATCTGCTTCCGAAGTTTCAAATTAGTTTCTTGATTGGCTTAAACATCATTTCCTATCTCGAAGAGTACCCGAGAAAGTGCTGGTGATTCTAAACGGCCACAGTTCTCATTGTATGGATATATTTTCGATGATTTTGTAATCGAAAACGCTGCGCTTTTGCGTTTACTAATTGTAAGTCACACCATACACTACCTCCAACCACTGAACAGACCGTTGTTAAGAGCACTAAAAAGTTTGTGGAAAGCCAGTGTATCGGATTGTACAATCTATGAGATTTTTATTTCATTAATATAATTTAATTA
>LR736869.1:540992-576394 GCA_902654985.2 Oryctes borbonicus
GTGTAATGAGGAAGGAAAATTATTTTGCAATACTCCAGAATCATGCAGTGCCATCAGGATTGCGTATAATAGGCCGTAACTTTACATTCATGCATGACAACGACCCAAAACACACTGCGTTAGTGTGAAAGAACTATCTAAAGGAACAAGAAGAACAGCACACCCTGAAAGTAATGACGTTGCCCCCAGAAAGCCCAGATTTGAACCCGATAGAGTTGTTGTGGGATGAACTGGACAGGAGGATCCAAAAAATATGCCCAATTTCACAAGAACATTTAGGGAATATTCTGCAACATGACTGGATTAATATTCCACGATCCGTTTTAACAAAACTTATCGAAAGAATGCGTAGAATAGTTCGAGCGGTGATCAACAGCAAAGGAGGTTTTTTCGATGAAAAAAAAATATAATGTTCAGTATGTTATATTAGGCCAGAATAACTTTTTATTTATTTATTTTTGTCTTTTTTTACCTGTACATACAATAAAATTGCATTTTGTTTTTAGTTTCGTTTGTCTCTGTAACCTTTTCATGTTTTTTAATAACCGATCGAACTTCTCTGAACGGCAGTGTACATCTCATATGGCTTAGTGGCTTCGATTTTGCATAACGCGTTGAATATGAAAAAAAGATAATTGGAAAATATGTGCTGGATTTATTGACGGTTGATTCCAAACGTGAACGAGAATACATTTCGGTTTTCAATTTAGCGAAGGACGTGTGACGAAACCTGGATACAGTCTTACACACCCGAAAGGGAGCAACAATAGAATCAATGGATTAAGTTTGGTGCAAGTGCTTCGAAGAAGACAAAGACTGTATGGTTGATCGCAAAGGCTATGGCCGCCGTCTTTCGGGACTACCGTGGGATTTTTCTTATTGATTATCTTCAAAAAGGTAAAATTGCAGCAGTTGTATACTGTGTATATCCTTTAGATCGCATACATAATGCAATACAAGATTATTTTTTTGCGGGATAATGCTCGTATTGTTCCAATAGCAAAATACATTAACAATACTTTCAACTGCTTCTGCATTCGCATAATTTGGCTAGTTTCGACGTTTTTTCCCTCAATTTTAATCGAATGAGGATTTGTTCAGACTACGTTGAAAAATAAAATAATTGTTTCTTTTCTTGTTTAGCTCCATTAATTAATGATCCACCTTCGTAAGTTAGATAGAATCGAAGAGAGGCAGTTACTTTTAAAGAAATACGTGGCAGGGAGAAGTATTCAGGAATACTAATATCATTAAACGAAAAGAAGAATATTTTCTAACTCAATGCCCTCAGCTTCAAGGATAATAAATGTCATAATAACCTTTCTGTTTATTCCTACAGCAGACCACCACAACCGCATCGGTTCTGAAAGTGTATTTATAAGAGTTTGCGGCAATAATTTGCTTATATTGTTTGGGAATCTCTACGTACTTTATCACAAAACAAACACATTCGTGCGATTTACCAAAGAGGAGTTATGTCCTAACAGTAAACATGCCCGGTATCCCATTGCTTCTTAGCGGACCGGCAAGAAATTCTTCGAATATACGTATGTACATACGAACATACGATGGTGTTGTATATAACAGCGTAACTATAATATTTTGCACAAGATTACGTCCACATATCTCGTTTGCGCATTCAAAATCACGTATTATATTACTTTAATATTTAAATTATTGCCTCTGCGAATCCGAAGGTTCTATGTTTACTTTTTAAGCGGTGCCGCGTGGAAGAACCATCATACCCATTAAGATTTATCTGTTTAGTTATTGCATAACGGTCCCGCATTATGCTATTTAATTTTGCGTAAAGCTTATTTACATTCTAGACGCGAAATTATACACTATCCGAATCGTTTCTTACAAAATATACATAAAGTAACGCTTCTTCTATAAGGGGAAAAAACTTATTAACAAGATTTTAAGTATAATTCCGATATACAGGGCGTTTAATAGAAACGCTTATGTTCAATTATAAACAAAGTCATGGAGTATTTAATCACGTGACATACACTACCGGCTATAAGTGTTTACCCACCCTTAAAATACTACAAAAACAAGTGAAATACTAATTATAAAATAAACCTTTATTCTGTGCTTATGCAAAGTACTTTAACAGTTATAAAAACAATATGCTTGTCAATTTTCTAACAATGATAATCATAAATTTACTTAAATTTGGGATTCGTCAATATGTACACCTTTCGCTTTTGTTACTGCCGCACACAGTTTCCGCATTCTTTCTAACAGCTTCGCTAGTGTTAGTGGCTTTATTTTCCTCTACGTATCCTGCAGTTGCGTCCAAAGTACTGTTGCCGATGTGGAGCAGATGTTCGAACCTGTCGATCGAGTTCCTCCCACAAAAGCTCGATCGGATTGAGATCTGGACTTTGAGGCGGCCGTTTCGTAACAATAATTTGGTTTCTGTGCTGCAGCTGTTGTAAATACTCACGGCATATCTTGGCAGTGTGTTTCCGATCATTATCGTGCTGGAACACGAAGTTCTCACAGATTAATCGTGTTCCAGATGGGATAGCATTCCTCGCCAAGATCTCCCTATAGCATTCTTTTCTCAGGATACCATCTATTTTGACCAAATCTCCCACAGAGGCACCGCCAAAACAACCCCAAATCATAACTGATCCTCCTCCATGTTTTATTGTTGGTATAACACAGGATTCAAGTGCTCGTTCCCCTTTCAATCTACGAACAAATGTCCTTCTGTTTGAACCAAAAGTGAGAAATTTAGATTCGTCGGTCCAGAGTACTTTCTTCCAATCTTCCAACGTTCAATTTTTGTGTTCTTTTGCCCATGTTAACCGTTTAGCTTTGGTTGCTTTGCGTAATAACGATTTCCGCATAGCAATCCGTCGATACAAACCAGCTTCGCGCAAACGCCTTTTCGCTGTGGTGACACTAACAGGTTTTGGACGCGAAATATTCACTTCGGCAGCAATTTCTGGCGCTGTTTTTCGTCTATTTCGCTTGCTTGTCATTACCACAGCACGATCTTCTGCTGGTGTTGTTATTTTTGGCCGTCTGAGTCGTCGTTTATTCGATACACTGCCACTTGCTTAATACTTTTTCACATTATAATCCACGGTTCTACGGTTAAATAATGTAGCAATTTCTCGGTTACTTTTACCGATGTTGTGACATGCCACTATTTGAACGCGCGTTTCTGTTGATAATAATTTTCTTGCCGACATTACTTTAATTTTACTGGCTGTTTTAAAACACTTGGCACAAACTCTTCACTATTCGCTGCTTGCAATGGGAAAGCTGAATGTAAACTAAATTTTTCATTATGTTGAAGTGCCTGTGTCGTCTGTTATCATATTTTATGACAGCCGCAACAAACATTTCCCAGAAACTACTCTTTATCTAGTCCGTCTACCTGAATGGACTTAAACCGCAAAAAATTGTCATTTCCAATATCATAATGCCAGATGGCCAGTTCTGTGTTACGTATCGTGTTACGTAATCGCCAATTATGAAGGTGGGTAAACACTTATGGCCGGTAGTGTACAACTGCGGCAGCTTAGGTTGCATCCTACGCGAAACAAAAAAAAACTTTTTTCTGTTTATTTCAATAAATACTACGCGTGTCCTTTTTCTCAAACACCCTATACACATTTTTCAATAAGGAAGTATTTTTTCTAAGTTAATTAAACGCGTTCAATCGTTATTCCTAACGAAGTAACGAGTGCGCTTTCTTAATTGGGATGGTGCGTGGGCTTGCAGCACCGAAACACGTAAAACATAAAAGCTTTCATTAATCCTACTTAATGTATCGCGTAATGTAATGCAGAATATTTGAATTACTGTTATACAGTTTCGGGGGAATCGTTATGAATGTAATAATATAAGTACTTAGCACGTAATTAACTTCGTGTAAGACTTACATGTATTTCGATATACAGTTACGCTAACAATTATTCCGACGTAACGAGAATTAAAAAGAATCGAAGTTAATTAAATTAATTATTTGGATACGGTGGAAAATTACAATTTTTTTCTTTGTATGATTTTAACGAACGCTTTATGTAATAGCCAAGAATGCGATATTGACGAGAAGTACTGTATACTTTATTAGCCGCTTACTGTCGATGTTTTGGGTATTGAATAAACCTTATTAAAAACAAGCCATAAATTAATTAGACAGGTTTCGTTCTGAAAAAGGTAAAGAAGTTGATGTTGAATGTTTTTTGGCAAGTATTAAAATCGCCGTAAGCTATGATGAAAAATAGCGTAGCACAAGATACATGCATCCGTTAAGACACGATAATATATCTTTAGTTAGAGTAAATATTACATTTGCTGCCTTTTTTTATCATGGGAATCATTAGCAAGAGGGACTTTTTGCTGCTATTTTCTAGATGAATAAGGACTTCATACCAGAAGCAAAGTATTGCCATTCATTTTTTATTGTTAATATTTCAGAGAATTCTTAAGATAAAGTTAGTGCATTCTTTTTAACTAATTATTATTCAGTATCTTATTCTGTGTACAAGTATCAATTTTCAAGAGAATGCTACTAATTAAATGAAATAAAGGATGTTTTTCCTTTTTTGGGAACGTAGCTGGTGCTTAGGCCGCTTTGGTATTTCCCATAAAATCTAATTTGCAAACTATTCACGCTTCACTTACATCCTGAAAATCCTGAAAAACGCAGCAATGTTTTAACTTTTGCAAGCTATCTAAATAATAGGATTTGTCCAACTCTATTAAAATAGGCCCTTGTTTCAGAAACGTCCGCCGCGTGACGTGAACCGCTTTCCATCAAAGCCATTTTTTCAAGTTTGAAGTGAAAGAAGTCATATGGGGCCAAATCTAGCGAATATCAACAGTGGGTTCGCCAATTGGTGCGTAGTACTATGCTTCTCATAGTATCTTTATAGGCTAATTTTCTCGAAAATTATTTATCATTCCTTCAAAATATATTAGCACGGGTTACCAGGGCACCAGTTCTAGAAGAATGGTTATGGTTCTTGACAGTTCTGGATCAGAAGTGTAGCTTGGAAAATAAGGTACTCAACCAATTTTTTGTTTTCAGCTCACTTTTGCAATTTTTGTGTTTTTATTGTGAAATTCTTCAATTGTTTCTTAAAAGTAAGATTTGTAAATTTCTAGATGCGATTACTATATAAATGTATGTAAATTTATAACATTAAAAACCTATTTATTAAAACTAGAAAAATAAGAGAATATAGCGAACAAAAATTTCTGTTAAAATAAGTATTTTAATGCAATTTCGTCGAACGTCGAACTAGGCTGCCGATTATACGAAATAGCTGAAATTGATTTGATTATTTCCGATAGATAATAACAAACTTAGTGAAAATAAGCTGAAAATTGCGAATGATGTACTCCATAACATAATAGATAAAGTATACGGAAGTTTCACGTAACTTATTGGGGTTTGCACTGTAATATTTTTTGTTTTTATAGACAACGTATGTAAATTTGTGTGTTTGTAAGAAATTTCTTGCATTTCTCACTATTATTTAACTTAATTCAAAATTCCTTGTTAACCTTAAAAAATATTCGCAGCTAAATATATTGGTGACGTCCTTTTTCTGTTTCGGAACCTTAAAGTTTCGCCTGGACGACAATAGATGAGGAGGTGGTCATCATATTCTTAAACCCCTATTTTATAGAACAAGATATCAACCGCTATTTCGACAGGTTAAAGAGATGAGAGCATCATCGGGAAAAATTTATATACACTGGCCGCAAATAAAAATGCACCACCAAAAAATTATTGCAAAATAATGTTTATTACTATCAGAAACGCTTATACTACGACCGATAGTGTTCCACCACTGCTGCGATAAAAATGTCGCACATCCTAGCATTTCAAGAGAAAATCTTCTCGGGGCGTTATCCTTCTAGGTGCGCCTGAATCTGCTCTATGTGCTTTACCTTAATTTGCAATACACAGTTTCCCACACCGTAATACAGTCGAATTTCTCGGAAACTAACACCGACTTTAAGAAGCCTAATAATCCAGCCACGTTTATAAGGCGCACGTTCTTTTGTGCATTTTAATTGTAACTATCGGATTGCAACAGGTATTCCTGTAAAAACATGCGCGGAACATCTGGCTCTTGAAAATGCTGGAAAATAACCTAGACCAATGCAACATGATAAACGTTTAAGTTGACCTTCAGAAATACATTAGTTAAGTACCCCAACAATTTAGTGATGGCGCATTTTTAATTGCAGCCAAGGAGACTAAGCTGAGATATAGAACTGAGTTTGACAAAAAAATATTTGTTCCTGTGTTAGACTCGAAACCTAGAATTGTTCCTAGTACACGCCTCACACATTACGGAACATCCGAAATATTTGACGGATATTTGAAGGAATGAATGTTGGCGTTGCTAAACTATGCAGGGTGGTGCTCCAGAGAAGCAGGAAGATCTCCACAAATCAGAAAAGCTTCGAAACAACTATTTCAGTCCATTGAAATTAACGATCTAACATTGAAAGGAATGAAAATACTTTGCTAGTTGTAATTAAATGGCAGTTCTGAGAACATATTGCTGCATTTAATATATTACTAGATGCATTTTTCATGAAAATAAGTTAATGATGAAATGTTAACATAAATTTTTGGGATGAATGAATGAAATGAAAAAGTCTTAAGTCTTACGCCATGTAACAACTTCTTGATAGGAGTTTCTTTCAATTATTATGAAATTCAATTTCCCACGCTTCTACACGGAATGAAGATTCCAATGTAGAAGCAATTCTTGCTTCTAATCCATCAAATTCTGAAGGTAATCGTTTCTAGAGTTAAAAGTTGATTGAGTGTTTAAAGTAAGCTTGATGATAGGCTGCCAAAGAACTGGATACCAAAATCGATCCTTAATTGACGCAATATTTACTTTACCTCTGCAATATACGCAACATCAATAAACCCAACTGCAATCTGCCCGATAATAACACATTTTTATCTCATAAATCATATCTATAACTTAGTAAATCAACCTCTAACGTAGGAATCACGATACATTTCCTTCTCTGCTGTAATTTCTTCTTGTTCTTTCGTCTTGTTGTTTTACTTCATCGCAACAATAATGATGATGGATGTCCGTTCGTGCGGATCTTACTCACACAAAGAAAAGGAGAAACGGCAATGTTTAAGGTATGTAACATACAATTCATAAATTCCGATCATCCTAACTTATAGCCGGACCGACGCTCTTAGCTTAGAACCGTCGAGGAACGAAGCAAACATCATCATGGGAGCTATTGGTGCGTTCACTTTCGATTTCGATTGCCGATTGTAATTGCTGAAAGGTATGCTGGCCGGTCGTTATTCGCCGATATCTATGCCAATGGGAGTAATTGTCTCCAATTAAGAGGGAATAAGTGGATATCGAGTATAAATGCTGTTGTACTGGTTAACTTGCGTGCACGTCGTTGTACATGGATAGCTAAAAGGATTGTCTCATATGAAGACTTTAATTCCACGCTCAGAAAAACAGGTTTAAATAGATAATTGGAATTTTAATGTATTACAGTGTGTGACTTTCGTTATTCAAATATATCTAAATTAGTGTTGGTCGTTTGAATAAATCAAGCCTGTTGATAAATGGCATCATTTGTGGCTGTATTATACCTGTGTGGTTCGCTACAGGTAATCAAGGGAGATACAAGGGGCACATATAAATTTCATTAAATAGAGGATGCCCTACCGAAAACTGTACTATAGCGAAGTCTATATACAAAAACCTGCGCTAAAGAATTCTATGAATGAGTAAGAAATATAGGAACGATTCTAGGATGTACCTTAACGTTGTGTAAATGTAATTTGCAAATATCAGGACTTTTCCACCGCTACCAAAATATTAAGGCGCTTAAGAAATTGCATTCAAAACCTTAAACCTATCTGAAGACTTACGCTGCTTGATATAAGCTCTGGTGTCGCTGGCGGCCCACAAGGAGATGCTGTGGGTAGACGTAATAAGTACTGAAACTCTTAGCGCAACCACGTCATGACAAAAAAAAAATAAAACCAGGTTTACTCAGGACCGTACCACCCAGGCAACGTAGAAGTCTAGAGGTTGCAGCAGGATGTTCAATTGGCTGAAGAAATTTAAATAAATCGATTAAAATTTGGAAAAAAACCTGAAACCTAGCAACATATATAAATATTTGTAAATAAGTACATGTAAATACCTAACAACCCGAACGGACACCAGGACTAACACGAGACACGCTTCACACCCAGGACCGGTCGGGGAATTTTTAAGTATTACAAATATTTTAATAAATCTAATTTACAGTTATAAGTAAAATGCTATAATTTTGTATCTGCTTTGATACACCTCATTTTAATTTTGCTTAGTTTAAAAATCAACTACTTATCTACACACTGCAGATCGACGACTGCCTCTATCACCGAGGCTTGAGACAGAGTGGTCCGTCCAGCCGTGGTATGCAAATAGGTCAGGAGAATATTACTCTTGTGTGTTTTTCTGACGCAATATAAATGTAAAATCAGTGGCGTAGATGCACTGAAAGAAAAGCATTGTTTAATCCCTAATATCGTAAAACATTAAGCAAAGGAAAATAATTTCGAAGGTGATTTATTAACATTAATTACTGAAAGATATTTTAAAAATTGCCTCGATTTAGATCGATATATCACGAAAATATTCGTTAATAAACTATAAGTTACTTCGTAGAGATGGATCCTGTAACAGAGTTTTACATTTGCTTATGCTTTGGGCACCCTCATTTAAATTGTGCGTTACATTAGCAACTTTCTCCAATTTGTCTGGAAAAAGTGTTCCAACCATAAAACAACTCTTGTACACGCATTCAAGAAAAATTTCACAGCCCTATGGAGAGTGTGAGCAATGCATGTAATATGCAACATATTTTCGAAGATATGTTTTAGCAATTTTCCAGCTTTAAGCATATAAGCTGCAGCAGCATGCAGCATACTGAACTATACTTTGGCCCAATACATCCATAGTTTAGTCTGCGCTCAACTAATAGTAATTGTCTGCTATCGCTTTTCATTCTGTTTATAACTTTTGTACGTTGATTCGACATGAATATTTCTACCTGGATATTTGACCAGAAAATTTTGAAGGACTGGATTTCAAAAGGTCCGTAAATCAAAACTTTTTAGAACATTTTGAAGTAATAGAACGAATTTTGAACGAAATTCTAAATATAGTAGAGTAAACTAAAATGTGATAATTCTAAAGCTAATGGGAAATTAAGGATGAAGCTGAAAACAAAAAAGAAATACTGTCGAAGAAACCAAAATTTGCTAGCTTTATATAGAAAAGATGTTAAAAAAAATGGTTAAAACACAATGAAAAACGAATTAGAAATTAAGATTGAAAAACAAAGCCAAAGGTGAAACATGCACAAACAGACTACTTAATTATAAATTGACGACTGACCTGCATAGGGCGCGGATATGGGGATGGTTTAACGGACGTGTGTAAATTGGTACGAACGTCTATACAAAGTAATAAAGCCGATCGTCGCTCCGTAGTCTGTTTATGTATCAAGTTTATCTACACTCGTTCGCATAAATTTAATAGTTTAATGGTTGGCTAAAAAGGAATAAATAAGTATTATGTATTTTTATTTTAATAAATTGTGCACATCCATAGAATTTTTAGATGGAAAATGTAACTCAACAAAAATAACTCTAAACCCATGTTATAGACACAACAACAACAAATCAACAGCAAATTTTAAATTGGGTAGTACACTGGACTTCCACTTTGCTGATAGTTTGTGTTTACGTCTGTCATTTAGACTATGTAGCAGCCTGTGTTTCTTTGGAATTGTACGAAAACAGTTATTTTTATAACTCATGGCTGATACAAATCGTAAATTACTTGTGTTGCAACTTCGAATCAAAGCGTGATAGTAGCAGACTTCTGTTGCTTTTAAATGCTATTGGAAAGGTAATATTCTTTTATCTTTTTTATGAGTGCTGTAATTAATTTCGTGATATATTTTATAGTGAGCATCTATAGAATTGGAGCTGTCAGTAAGACTTCTTCTGGTATTCAACAGGGAAAACAACCCAACCAAAGAACAGAAATTCTGTTCATGACATGTAAGTTTATTTAAGTATATTAATTATATGCCCTTTAATGGGTGCGGATTTCATATAATTGCAGAGCAACATATTACTTTGAAATTCTTGGGAGCTCTACTACCTGAGATAGATGTTTTTGTGGGTGGTCAAGTATCACGTACAGTGTGTTAAACATTCAGTTACCGGATTTAGTTAGAAGGTAAGTGCGTCAAAATAACACTACAAATATAATCAAGTTATTCAATAAGCGTTAGGAATTTTTTAAGGAATTCTCCTGTTTGCTACACAATTTCACGGACGCATTATAAAGCCTTATTGTTGATGTGCATCCAATTTAATAAATAGCAGTTGTCTGTAAATTCATCACAACATAGCATAAACATTATCGATGATGTCCACCATTTATCAAAATAATGTTTTTTTTTTTTTATCATTATCATTATAAAATAAGTATTTTCTTTTTCGAAAGGAAACAACAACAACAACAGATCAGATATAGCTTTTATAAATTCATAAAATGGAACTAATAAATAAATATTTTAAACAATACATGTAATAAATATTGGGCCTAAATAGTTAATGTGATCTTGGATTAATCTAATTTATGGATATCCATATGATATCGTTTTTCCGCCCTCTGGCCGATATGTTGGACCAACTTTACGAAATGTTCACATGTTGATGTCGATGCGACATGCGAAATATAGTTCGCGCCAACCTAATACCCCGCTGTAGCCGACATCGGTCCAATCTGGTGGTTCTGCAATAGGCCCAAAACACAGTGTGAAAAAGAAAAAATATCAAAGAAAAATACGGAGGTCAATCGGAATCGCGTATGAACACACAAGTGAAAACCCAAGCCATAAACGCGGGAAAAACAGTCATCAATTACCCAGCAAAGGGATTGGCCGAATTAAAGAAAGGATTGCTTATATCCAACAAACGAAGGAAATAGCACCAACGTCAACTTAAATGTTAATATTTCTTCATCGACAATATCACGTCATAAGTTAGAGATTTAGTACGAGCTCTAATTGAACAGGTTTATCAGATTATATAAGAAGACCATGGCGAAACTTGCCAAGGAAGCTAAGCATCTTACAAAGCAAGAAAGAAGAGCATCGTTCCTAGATGCCGAAGGATTTGGCTCCCGGTTTAAAGCAACCGCGCGAAGACGATTGGTCAATGAGCAGCCCGTGCACCTATTTAGGAAGAGAATACATTTCTACAGAACAAATGGAAACCAACTCAAACAGCAGTGTGAATGGTAAAGGCATCAGAGAGAAACACAAACGTAAATTTGCATCGCTTATAAATGCACAAGGGGAAACCAAACTACAATGTTTGGGAATTTGCATTTGTATAAAATTTTTTTTGCAGTTTGTATGGTGTCTTTCTTCTTGAAAACGGATAAAATTCCTCCATTTCTTGAGAGTGTACCATATTAACCTAACAGATGCCGTCCATCACTTTTTTACAACATTTTACATTTAAAACATGTGATTTAATATTTAACTTCTGGCACAACCATCAGAAGTGTTGAAATATATGTGTGTAATGCAAATGCAATGTTAAATATATACTAGGTGAATTGATTCTAGTGACCTTAATAATTCATCAAATTTCCAAATTTCTCCTATCCGTGCTTCTCCAGATATCGACAATTTCCGTAATTCTTTGTACCTAAAATTAACCAAAACTTTTAAAATATGCATCTACTTATTTTTAATTTTATAATAAAATAGTCTTGTTTCACTTGCACAGTAATCCCGCTTATATAACTTTTATTATATACAGTTGCCTGCAAAATACGCCGTTAAATTTGGAGATTTCAATGATCGATCAGTCAACAAACTTCCAAATCGTGTTGAGAAATATCGATAAAATATAAGATTATTTTGATATATAGGTTTTAAGCATCACGTAGTACCTGTTTACTGCAGATATGAAAATGTAGTGCGAAATTAGTGTAAGAATGGGTGCAGAATGAAATTAGCGCAAAATTTCGTACTATTTTCACAACTGATATCAATAACTTATTTTGTCACAATGTAACCAAAATATCATTTAACATTAACAATTTCTTTTGCAATGCATATAAATGTTAGTTCCTGCAGTAATCATGGCAAGGTACCTACAAATTCAAAAACATGGTATTGATACAGTACCGAGGTAGCATCAAAGTTTGACGTGTGAACAGTTTCGCTTTACACTAATTCTTAATTCTGTACTACGTACTGCTATATTAGCCGCTTAATTAACTTATATTGGCCCAACTTTCGCACTCTATCTTAATTCTTGCACGAATTTTGAATTACACTATATATGAACGCCACTCATCCTAAGTTGCTTTTTATTGTTATAATGACGTTATAGTAGCGAGCTCTTTAGATCAATTTGGCGACACAGAAGACAATTTCAAGCTATTTCATAGTCAATTTTGCATATAACATACATCGCATGTCGTAATATTTCTTACACACGTGGTATCTTTGGATTCGTCCTTCGGTGGCCTTTCCAAAAGCTTAAGAATTCTACATTTATGATAAGAACGTTGACGTTACTACCGCCAATACCGGAAATATTGAATTGCAATTGTAATTGAACACAAATATTTCGTTTAGCTTCTATTTGTGTTCAAATGTTACTTTTTATAGGAGCTCACTGTATATATGCGGTCTTTTCTCCCGAGTATGGTAAGAGAACTTTTCTGTTGGTTCTCATTGTTTTGTAACAGACCAATCTCCATACAATATCGCATTTGTGTATGTGACCTAAAACAAGTATTTACACTGCGCGGTAAAATTATGGAAGAAATCCGTTAAATTTGAAGCAAAGCTCGGTGAGGGAATTTTATCTTTTAAAAATTAACATCTTGGCATCGATGTTAAGTTTCCCCCACTTCCGGTTTTCAAGTAATGTTGTCCATGGAGGAATTTTTTAAATTTCAACTACTGATTCTGTCATCAAAATTTTAATGCCTCGCATAACAATATCTTCCAATATAAGTAATTTAAAGAGTGAAAAAATGTTATCATTCAAGAAGTGAAGTGATTGTTTTTAAGCAACTGCTTTCCTGGGAGGAGGAAATAGCTATTTTTAGAAAATAAATCGGACCCATCCGAGTCTCTCTTCGAAAAAAAAATTGCTTAAAGTTTTATTAATTTTGCCGCGCAAAGTATAGGCGAATTTCCTTAATAAATGACATTGCATTGAAAAGCAATTTGAGTGATGCCATTTCAAAAGCTAGTGAAGAAATGGCTAAATGTGGGAGAAGCCCAAAAGTGGTGCATACCAAGCTTTCATAAACATTTTTATTGTATCCAAAACTTTCCCTTTAAGGTCCTTTTAAGGATTAGAATTTTCCATAACTGCGGATCCACATTAGATTCTTAGATTTCAACTGATATCGTCTCCGAACATGTTAATTGTTTCTTACATTTATTAAAAAAAAAATTATGAGATGTACAATTCCTGCAATATTTTATGTAACTGCCAGTTTTTGTTTTGAATATGGTAACCGAATTTTTCTGCTGGGCTCCATTGCCTTACAATACGCCAAGCAACCTGCGATACCAAAGGCAAAGCACATGCGTGTCTTAAAACTGCGGCAACCTCCTTTGGGTCTCTTTTTAATAAACAATAATGCATTACTTTGAAGAACATTCGATTTCTTTCAAACCATTCTCGATTTTACATGCTAAAGAAATATAAAAAAAATTAATATTTACGTAATATTTGTGAAGGCACATAATCAGATTACGATCAAGAAGTAAATTGTCAATAAACTTGTGATGACGAAATTACTTTCACATGAATTCTTTTTTTCAGTGTACAATCACAAGTTTCTCATGTACAAAATCAAATAATATCACTTCAAATATCTCTAACGTACGTCATTTTTCCCTTCATCAGCATCAATAACGATTCTTGAATGCAGAACGTTAAAAAGGCAAACGTTCAGAGGGACTTAAGTTCACTAAGTAATGTTTCGAAAGACAGAAAAGGAGAGAGCTACAGTCCGCCAAGTCAGAAGTGGGCAGGTAGTAAAGTGAGAAAAGCCGCATCAAGGTGAGACCAGTTGTATATGGTGAAACCTGCTCAACGATACCGTACTTTAGTTGAATGTAGACGATCGCCGTGTTCACAAACGCGAGTTCTTACCTCCGGCAACTCGCGATATCGTTTGTTTCCTTTCTATAAAGAAAGAATTATCTCGAAAAGTCCGCGTGATTAAAACCTGGTTTAATTCGCAGTGTTGATTACCAAGTGTCCAAGTGTACTTTCGCCTTTGCGCCTTTACGTATTAGAAAACAAAGACCTGTGAGTCGAACTGAATAGAAGACAGAAAAAGAAGGTAACAGCTATAATGGGACGACATGCTGTTAACTCGTTTACCATTAAATTCTTTTCCATCGTCATTATCGTGGGTCTCTTCGGCACCGCGACCGATGCTAAAGGTAAGTTTTAAAGGTCGCATACACATTTTTGTCCTGCGTGCAAAGGAGAAAGTTAAGATCTCCATACGTATCTAATAGACAGGCCTTGGGTTCGTTTATTCCGTATTGCGAAAGGTTAGGTTTATTGGAAAATTCTACAGGTGTAACTGATGGAAGGACGAGAAATAGCGAATTTACTTCTTCTTAATGGTATTATTTCGCTGCAAGGTTCGCTAAGCGAACGTTTGATGTTATCTTTTGCTTGACCTAACGACTCTGGTACGGGTGGTTGTAAATGAAACGTATCGATCATTGCGATTTAACGTAAATGGCTTAAGCTGGAAATGTATTATTAGCACTTGAATAATAGGAGTGATCTGACAATAAATTAAATGATTATACTTTAACTTAAAGTGAATATATTTTAGTGTTAAAATTGGTATTAATTTTAAGGAAGAATTATAAGTACAGAAACATGGAAAAAAGCAAATTCCCAAAATTAAAAAAGTAAAATAAGCATATAATGTGGCTATGTGTTGTCTGTACTGGAATAGACATTTGTGTTGGTAGACACCACAATTGCCAATAAAATTTATGGAATAACATTCCTTCCACAGCACTTTTAAGAAGTAATCCTAAAGATATTTCATTATGTTGAGATCCGCGCTTTGGCCTGATCATCGTGTGCACCGCAAACTCTTCTGATTTTTTCTGATTTTCTTGTTGAGCACGGATACGATGTTCAAAGAATTTCTACTTTTACTAAGTGCAGTGTGCCTTATTTCCATACTTATTTTCAATGGTATTCGTGAATTTTGTATGAAGAATTTGCAACTTCTTGATTGAGACATTCACGCATCCTTATTTCCTTAGAAGCTTGTTATCGTCTCTAACCGAAACGGTTTCAAAACAGCTGAGCATCCTATTAACCCTCATTCTTTCAGAAATCTTCGTACATATGATGAAAATAGTGTTGTACCAGCTGGATTCTGCAATTTTTTAGGTAAAATTTTTTAGTGGATATGGAACAGTTTCTTAAATTTTGCAATAGCGCACTTTATTTCCGAATTGGTATTTTTATACGTAAGTTACAGCAAAATTTTAGAGGTTACATGACTAAGAAAAATTACAATTGCACCCATATACTCGTATTTCGAAATTATCTGCAGTTGTGATAAATGAATCCATAGATTTTATATGATTTTGGCACATGTTGCGTTATATGCTTGGCGAAAGATAAAGGCGGCTTAAAAGGAACACCCATATCTTTAATAGAAGTAGATACCAATAACAGAATTCCTTTGACACTAATTACTAAATGGTTGTTGTTGTTAAGTGAACGCTAAGGTAGTACATATGGTCTTGACTTGACAATCTGTTTGGCATACGCCATAATAATATACGGCCGAGATCTATTTGCATGTGATAAACCAAATGTTTCATTTCTACTAGAAAGTATGACGTTTTCATTGTCTCCGGTATCGAACTATGTTATTGATACGTAATTTTAAAGAAAACCTCGTAAAAGGTAAAAAACAACTCAAAATCAGATGATTTTATAGTAGGGAACACAAGTCACTACGTAATAATCCATGGAATCTAAGAAAGCAATAACAAGTACGTAAATATCAAAGTTGTAGCTTCTCGTGGTTGGGGCGGCAGCAATATGAGTTTAAAAATAATCTGTTATAACAAAATAAAACAATTTCAGAAGCAGGCTAAAATTCCAATTTGAAAACTTTAAATGAATGGGTCGCGTGAGAAACCCTGTATATGTCACGGTAAGCAATATCTCGAACAGTATACTTCTTATAGATGCTTTCTCTACAATTAATACCTAAGTGGACGCATTTGTCGTTTGTAATCGTAACTTGTGAATTCTTCGCGTGGCGGTTATCAGCTGTCTGGTTTTGACCACCTCTCACTTGATTTTAATATACATATTAAGACGATAAGAGTGTACAATGTGTAACGGAATTAGTGTAGTGTAGTGTAAAAGACAATCGTAGCTTTCACTTGTTTGTACAAATTTGCTTTCATTAAATTGTCGTCCTGTCTATGTATACTATAATCCTATTAATTGTAAGTGTGCTGCTCTGTTGAAGAAATATCGTGTAATTTTGTATTAAAAAGGATACGGTACTGAATGGTGGTGCCAAGGCTATGTTTGCGTGCAAAGGCGATATTATGTTGGTTTCACACTGACACATTGGGTATAGTGCGTGATACTACTTCTATTATTATTTCCTTCCAATAATGTTGATCTGCTAACCAGTGATTTGTGAACAAATTGATACGCACGTTGTATTCTAAATGTCCTTTGCAATGATTCTACACATTCCATATGAATAATAGAAACGTTGGGGCAGAATAAATTCAAGGAAATGATATTGCAGAATGCGTTTATTACTTGTTTTTATCTTATCTCAAGGAATTTCAGATAAACGTATCTAGGGATAATTATTAAATTGTCTAGAATTTGAGAATTTGACGAATTTACCGTGTTGTTTCATACAATTACATTCAGGTTATTTTTTACTTCTATTTTAACCCAAATTCAATATTCAATCTCTACTTTTGGAGTTGAGAGAATCCATTTTCTACAGCAATGAATTCCGGGAATATAATAAAACTCCTCTGGATCATCAGTAGTTAACTGATAGCCTCAATCATCAGCAGTTAGCTGAAGGATTAGTCACAATTGAGTAGAGCTATAGAGCTGTTGTTAATAAATTGTCCCTTAGTGTAGAGCAGAAACAAGTCAGATTATTTTCTTTAAATTAGATAAATATATGAGGAAATGAGTTGTCCAAGATTTTTATGAACTTGTATGATTTTCATTGTAGTGTAATTATTATGGGAATAGGATCATTTCTTCTTATTCTTCTTTCTCTAGAAACTGGTACCTTAATGGTGCCGGGTTTGCTGATTCTTCAGCCGTCTCTTACCATTTCTTTCATTTCTTTCATTCTTTCCTATCTCTAGTGCACGTGTCCTGTATTGTTTTTCCCTCTTCAGGCCTACTTCTTTTCTTCTTCCCTTCTATATTTTCCTTTATTTCTTCCTCTCGATTCTTGTCTTTGTCATTTTTTAACTAGTCATCTTCACTACATTTCCAAATCAGTTCAACTACCTGCCCTTTATTTTTTTCATTTCTGGTGTTTGTTTTAATGTCGTTCTAATTTGTTCATTTGTTAGTTTATCATGTTTTGTGACTCCTGCTATCCTTCTCATGTCCTTCATCTCTTCGGCATCCATATGTGATTGTTGGTATAACTAATCTATTATATACCTGTAGCTTCCCTTTCTGGTCTATTTCTGTCTTTTCTAAAACTGCTATAACATATTCTTGATGTTTTCTCTATTTTACTGTTTATATCCACTTTTCCTTCCTCCGTTAGAATTTTCTCCCAAGTAGTCAAAATATGTCACTTATTGCAGCGCCTTTCAATTTATTCTTATACAACATTTCTCCTTCTGATTTACTACCGGTTTTGTCTATAATGATGCTCATTTGCAGTTTGCTTATGTCCTCATGCCAGACACTTGCTAACCTCCGCATCTTCTTGTACGAATTCGCGATCAACACAACATTAAGATGAAATGTTCGTATCGAATTGCTGCTTACTTTTCACCTGACTGCTTTTTTTGTGTTTTTAAGTAACAGGTCCATTATCGATATAAATCGCAATGACCTTAGGTCTTCTTTAACTCCTCTTTTCATAGTGAATACTTCCGCTCTTTCCTTTTTTACATGTACCTTCGCTAAGACTTCCTTATATGTTGATTTTATCACCCCTATTGTTTTCGTTAAGATTCTATATGCTTTATTACTTTTTACAACGTTCTTTTGAAGGAATTAATTTTTTTCTACCTTCATGAATTTAGTATTGTTTGTAATAACGCGCTAGTACAATTTTTTTTAAATAATTTTTCAAAAAATGCGACCCCCAATTATCAATTCTATAAATTATGTTAATTAAATCATTCTCTTTTTGTATTAGAAATTTTGTAGTTTACTCCTATAACAAAAGCGAAAAAATTTAACAAAATAACATCTAAATAACACCTCTAATTTCAGATAAATAACACCTTCATGCCTTGACAGCATATCTTCTACGAAACCCGCGACAGCAGTAACAAATCATAAAATAAAAGCTCACCTCACACGCGAAAGAACATCAACCTCACGAACAAGAGAAATACGCTCCTTATTTTTTACGCCTTTTCATTTCAAATGCCTTATTTAATCTTTTGTCTAACGTATCGAGCTGTCACACGTACACGTACGTGTATATCTTTCCATCAACAGCGAGATGAATACATAAATTTGGGTTTAGATTGGAAACGAGTACATTTTTAAGCCTTATACGCAGGAATTGTTTTTTCTTTCGTGTTTCGTTAAGGTTGGCAACACCGAATGCTATACAACAAAGGTGTCGAGAAAAACGAAGCTGTCAACGAACATGACATCCGGTAGGCATAAACGGCGGATGGTGAATGCCGAGGAAAAAATTTTGTTCGTGCGCATATAATAGCAGGCCGTGACCGTCTTCTTGGCACGTGATTATAGTGTTGTATGGGTTTTCATTAAGGAAAAGGTTTTGTTTCTTTTTTTTGCCTATTCCATTACTTCGTATTATTGCGATTTTATTAAATTTGTTAACGTGTGGCGGTGGCTATTATATCAGCCCCGACAATTACCGAAAGCACATAATTGCTGTGTTCAGGAAGCGATTATGTTTGCGTTGATGAAGATTGAGGCGAGGAAAATCAATTTAATTAAGAGTATGAGATACGGTGTTAATGTTACTTGTATTAAGCTTTAGTTAAAACATTTTAAAAGAATGCAAGGCTATTGCTATAAAGATTGCTACATTTATATAAGAAATATCAGAAATTGTGTCTATAATTACCACCTTCTTGTATTACAAAATCCGACATTATTATCTGACAAGATATTCCAACATACCATTTTAATAAATAACGTGAACTACGCGTAGAATTAATAAAGTACCTCGATAATTGAGAGATATTCTTTAATCTGGCCTCGAATATTGTTTTAGCACCCAGTATAGCGATAAGTTCTTTGATCTAAACTTAAATTATTGAAGCATTTCGGTATCAACAACAAAAATCAATTAGTCAGATAATGCTAGGAATAGGTGTTCAAGGTATCTTCAACAACACGGAAAAGCGAGGAAATTGTACTCGTAATTATTGTTAATCAAATCAAATCTGCGTCAGTATCAGCTATACATGCGGTGAGATACATGGTGGCGTGTATCTTAACTTCTAAATAAATCTATATTAAATTCTCGCTACTTATCTTTCCTTTAAAGATAATTAGTGGTTTTTGCAATTTCGACCCTTGCAGTTTATTCATAACAAATTCGTCCAGGATCCAGTTCCGAAACAACTCCAAATTATGTTTAATTAATCTTGACAACCGCTTTAAAGTATTATTCTCTGCGACAACAACATACAATAATAACTAAATAATTATGTTAATAATTGGTACAATATTGTTGTACACTCCCCGACAAAAACTTGGATGCGGTAAGATGTTTTACGGGTTTTAAGGGTTACAACATTTCTTTGCGAAACTAGCAAGATATCTAATTAAGTTTTTATTCATAAAAGTAAAATAAACTTAAAAATATCTCCTCCAGTTATTTATGAACTAAATAATAAATGATTACTCCAATGTTTAAACAATTTCTGCGACAAAAATTTAGACGCTCTGTTGCAAATGTAAAACAAAAATCAACAAATGAGTGATCAGTAATGCGTAGATCCTCCATTGTTCTTAATTACTTCCAATAGTCTGTTATTAATAGATTTATATAATTTAACACATAATTTTGAGGGATACTCTGCCATTCAGTCACTATTGAAGTTTTCAGTTCCTGTACCGTGAAATATTGACGGCCTCCGCCATAAACGCGACGTGCCAATTCACCCCACATGTTTTCAATAATGTTTAAGTCTGGTAACCGTGTCGGCCACTGTAAAGTTTTAATCTTTTTCCCTTTAAACCATTCAGTAATGGTTTCTGCTTTATGAATTGGCGCGTAATCTTGCTGAAAAACAAAATTGCGCCCGGCCCATTGGTTTCCAAAACGTAGAAGATTGTCACGCAATAAGTCTTTATACGTCACAGATGTCATTTTGTTTGTGCGAAACACTATCCCACTTTTATCGCGGAATCCAATCGCTGCCCATATCATCACAGATCCACCTCCTAATTGTTTGGTCATATTCACTTGTGGTTTCTTTCTCAGATCATGATAATAATGCGAGTACCCATTCGGTCCGTCCAAATTACAACGTTTCTCATCGGAAAATATAACTTTTTCCCATTGTTTCTTCCAGGATACGTGTCCTTTAGCAAATCTCAACCTCGCTTCTTTGTGTTTCGCCGAAAGTGGCGGTTTTCTCAACATTTTCTTCCGTGATATTACCGGTGACGCCTTTAAAATCCTTTGAACATTACGCACGTGCGTTTGTACCCCCGTTTGTTCTGCAATAGCTCTCGTAGACGAAGAAGAATTGGATGCACACCGCAATATCATGCGTTTATCCCGCTCACTTACAGCTTTCGGTCGCCCCTGGCCTTTTGGTTTGCCGTAATTTTCCGGATCTTTTAGGAAATTTCTAACGGAATGATCGTTTCTTCGTAGTCGACGACCAATTTCCTTCTAACTAACACCATCCTGGTGCCAGGCTAGAACTTTACCCTTTTCTATCAAGGATAATTGCTTTTTTCTACCCATATTGCAAACACTTTATAAAATATTTTTTCTCGTGGTGAAATGTGTACACTTTACCAGCACAACCGCTGCATATAAAGAGAAGTATCAAATTAAAACATTTTCGCTTATATTAATGTAATAAATGCACAGGGTCTAAATTTTCGTCGCATTTAAAATTCCTATTTTGATCTGGGAAAATCTCAATTACCCCTCATAAAGCAATAAATACCCAGAAATATCTATAAATAGACTATTTACATAACAAGTATTAATAACCCTCATTTACATTTTATATAATGTCTATAAACTTTGTTTCGTAAATAGAAACGATACCGCGTCTATGTTTTTGTCGGGTAGTGTACATTCTTTGAAGTCTTCTCTTTTGGCTTTTCGGGCTGGTTGAACTGTAGGTCTGTTAAAAATTTGATTGTGTTATATTGCAATAAAGCCCAGTGACTGGAAAAAAAATTTAGCTACAGAAATCTCTATAAATACCGACGTATCATATTGCAAGCTTTTAGTCTCTTAATTCGCTATTGGTGTATTCAAATGAGACCACTTACTTAGAAACAAAAATTATGAACAAATTAGGTTTATTAAATTAAGTTTTGTATCAGGAATTGCCACAATCTTGTCCTGCACGTTTCAACATGAACCTCACATAGTTGTGTGCCGCAATACGCTTTCTGCACATTCTTTCAAGGGATTTTTGTCCATTTAATCAGCCGTTTCTACCAATATGTTCATGTCCTAATTGTGTGGAATTGCTGCTGCTGTATCGCAAGTGCTGTGGGGTTAAAGTTTTTTCAATGTAATAGACGTCACTGCGTAACTTTTAAGTTCAATAACTCAAAAATATGCCCACTGTAACTCCAAAATTTAGTTAATTTTAAAATAGTTAGCGCTTATTGCCGCACAGAATTTAAAAGCGGTGGTGTAGGTACCAATGTTATGTTATTTCGCTGGGTACAAAACACAAACAACAACAAAAATTTTCCTCCGCCAGTTGAAATAGATCTCTAAACCGTCGATTCTGAGTAGGTACGTTTTCTCTTAAATTTTTTTATGTTATATAAACATTGCACAACAGCGCATCCGCGTTTTATAAACTTACCTTTCACGTACTTTATCTCTTTCATCTTCGATAAAAAACAACATTAAATGTCTATCTCTTTTTGTTGTGGGTCTTCAAAGGATACTCGTTGTACCGAAGCTTATTTAAAGTTGATTATAATATCTGAATATGATCTTTTCTTGATGATTATTAAAATAACGAATATGTAACGACAGCCTAAACGCGTTCGTACGAGAATAGCAGTTTATAACAAATCCGTTATCTACAGAATACCAATTTTTCCCTTGTATCGATTTTTTGACCTTTTACAGTCGAATATTGGTAACGAAAGGAATCCAGAATAGGGGCATAATAATTTGTCGAGTATTCCCTCTATTCTATTAGAACACACTTCATGACAAGGGCGAAGTGTAAGATACGTTACTGTGTACAAAGGCTAAGTAAAGGGTCTTAAGCCTGCAAGATTTCGTGACTATATTCTCGATGTGAACATGAATGTCTTCTCCTTCCAGATAATATGAACATGAGCTTGCCATTTTGCGATGATCCTACCTAAATTTATCACGAACTTTATATACTTAAAAATCATCCGCCTATAGTGACTACTTTGAATATTTGAAGCAGCAATGAACATCATTAACACACAGAATGAAAGGAAGTGAGCCAAAGGTGGCTGCCTTGCTCAACGCTAGAGGGACCAACAAACCATTTTGAGCTGAACCCACAAACCGATACGCATTGTTGCCTCTCAACTAAGTACGACTGGAACCACTGGAACAAATGGCCGCAATGGCGACTCCAATCGAATCAAGTTTATTAAACATCAATTTTTGTGATATTTTGTCAAAAGCTTTACTTACGTGGGCGCTATAAATTTGTGCCTTATCACACATGAACTTAAGTGAAAAATCGACGTAGGTTAGTAAATTTGTTGCTGTAGACCGATTTTTGACAAAATCATGTTGGTTTACCGAAATAATTGGTCCAACAAAATTAAACAAAGCATCGAATATAATTGCTTCGGAGACTTTCGAAATTGAGGATATATATATATATATATATATATATATATATATATATATATATATCTACTGCCAATTTTATGGGTAGGCACACCATGAGAGAGACCCAGTTCTCGTGACTTTTTAAAAAGCAAACATAAAGGAAAACCAACATACTCTGCCCAATGCCGATAGATAAATCCTTTTTTCATGTCCAAACTTAGAAGTTTGTCCAGAACAGACAATGTAGAATAATCTGCTGATTTGAAAGATGTAAAAGAATACAGGGTGTTCCGTTTAAAACTCAAAAGTTAGGGACACTTTCTCGTCAAACCGGAAGCAGCTAGTCAAAATTATCCCAAAAAATCATAACATGATCTAGTGTAAGCTCACCAAAATTAAAATTTCCATTTGAAGCAATAAAAAAGTTCTAGGATGTATACATTTGCTGCTGTCGCCTGTATGTTATATTTGAATAGTAAAGGTTATTGTTCATAAAGATGAAAATGTTCCTAACTCTGCTTCAAAAGTTCATCGAAGATCGCAAAACATTATATTATTTATGTCAACCTACGCCACTGACTCAATTTAAAAGTATCGTAGCAATCCCGCTTTTGTTCAATTGTAGAAAGGAAATCATTCGATTGTGACTCGCTTTAGTAAGTAAGGATCGATGGATTCAATTTACAAACATAAATTAACTACTTCTTTGCCATAGAGAGTTCTTTTTCTAATTGAAAGTTATTTACAAGGCAACTGATAGTGATCTACAGATAGACACAAAAAAGGGGCTCGAAAGATGCAAATCATTTAATTAATTTATTCTAAGTCGATATTCGCAATGTACGTTATTAAATATAAACTGGACGATAAGATATAAGTAGATGGAGTACGCGTTAGTTTGCAGCAATTTATACTTTTCTACTAAAACGGCCCCGTTTTTTTCTTGAAGGTTTGTTTCTCCTTTTCGATTTCATCTTGTTCCCTTCGTTTGCCTAATAGCTGGCGCGTAGAGCGAATTATATCTGTGATTGAGACGAGCTTAATTGCATATTAATAGCTGGGCAGTTGTTTTTTTCTTGGTTTCAAGTCATGTTACCTCCTTCCAATTACGGTTCATGTAAAATTGCTCATCTGATGCAGAAATTGCGGAATACCTCTTTAATAACTTTGCTGGTAATTGCTGATTCGTTAATAAATTATAGTACCAGTAAGATTTACTTAGTATGTTTTCATATTATGATTATTAAATGATTGTCTGGAGTGAATACAAAACTTCCGCAAAACAAGGAACATGCTTGAAAATATAGTTTTACTTGAAAATTTCTCCATTTGGTAGGCATGAAAGCTTTATATCAGACTACAACAGGAAGCAAATAATGCACTGACATGACCTATTCCAATAATTCCATTCAGTACATGTAATTCAAAAAATTCATTGGAATCATTGCAAACCAGATATTGTTCCAAGTTTAGGCACTGTATCAGAGCTTGTCTGAGCTTTGAGAGGCCTTCAATAATTAATAGCTCTCAGCAATAAATAGTAGTCTGAAAATTGAAGTTTGCTTATAGAAAATTCTGAAAAGTACTTGAAAAAGCATACATTGATCTTGCCAGGAAGGCATCAAATACTGCTTCCTACACATTCTTTCAAGGGATTTTTGTCCATTTAATCAGCCGTTTCTACCAATATGTTCATGTCCTAATTGTGTGGAATTGCTGCTGCTGTATCGCAAGTGTTGTGGGGTTAAAGTTTTTTCAATGTAATAGACGTCACTGCGTAACTTTTAAGTTCAATAGTGGTGTAGGTACCAATGTTATGTTATTTCGCTGGATACATAATAAATAGTAGTCTGAAAATTGAAGTTTGCTTGTAGAAAATTGCGAAAAGTACTTGAAATTGATCTTGCCAGGAAGGCATCAAATACCGAGGTGAAGTCGATCAAAAATTGCGATGCTTATAGATAACTGAAAAATAAATTATTATAGTCTGATGCGATTAAAAACATAAAAAGTTTATTGATGTTTGGCCCATCGATTAGTTTCCGGGTGACAACTATTTTTTTTTAATTTTCAGATAGAGGTGGTCGATCTCATCCCAAGTTCGGGGTGAAGTCGATCACCCATATTAAAGTACATCTATCCATGTAAAAAACACATGGATTCAAAAATTATAGAAATATTGCCTGTATAAACCTGTATTAACAAAAAAAAACATTTATTCCCCGGGCACGCTTTGAATTTTTTTTTTTTTTCTGAAAGATTTCCGGATTCAAAGCCCGTCAAGTATTAATGTTTCGCTCTCTATCGCATGTAGCTTTTTCTAGTCTATATCATGTCACACGCTGCTCACAATCAACTGTTTGATATGATGTGGTTACCATGAACACTCATTTTCTTTACGTACACCGAAAAAATTAATTCAACAAATCATGTTCGTTGACTTCGTTTCGTTAAGGTATAATAAAACAATTTCAACATAACTCTAAGAAACACGGCAGCGATGTATACGACTATTAGAAACAAGATTTTGATGTTTATTGCGGCATCGAACATTCCATTATAATTCTCTTGCATCTTGGGTAAAATTATCTATGCATGTGCTATTTTGCATAATATTGCATTACGCTGCAATATTGCTCAGTCCAAGGTGATTGGCATAATGAAGGTAGAGAAGCTATGCAGGTACTGCAATTACTGGGTAAATAAAAATAATAGATTACGTCTATTTTCCAAAACAATTTATATGGCCTTAATTATTTAAAGAATTTAAAAAGCTGTTTGTTAAAAAATTAAGTTTGTCTCTTCTTTCATTTTCTTTAGGACACCTTACAATACCATCTGCCCATTGATGTGTTAATGTTTATATTATTACATTTTATTGTATATGTTGAACAGTTTCGAGTGCACCAGATTTTGGGCTTTTTATATCATAAAATAAATTTACATTTTAAATACTTTTAAACGCTTCTTTCTTTTTACCATTTACTATCGAGTTGGTGCGAATTTATTTGTTCGCAGAGAAGATTTGCTCTTCATAGATCCAATGTAAGTTACTAGGTGTGCTACATTGACTTTCATACTGTGTAGAAAGAAACAACAGAATCATTCTTGATATGACGAGATGTTTATTAATCGACACAATCTTTTTGGGCAGAGGCAATAAACACTGCAACATTAGAAACAGATATCCTTTGAAAAGCATCGAAAGCCCCATTCTGTAAAGGTAGAAACCCGATTGTGGGCTACATCAGAAAATTTAGCAACAAAACAAGAGATCGAATGAGATAAATTCGATCGGCGCTGTAAAAGAAGAAAGTTTCATTTTCGCCTAACGGAAGGGCATGACGCAATCAAGAGAGCAATAGACGCCCATTACAGGCAATGAATAATGGCGGTATTTTTTAACATTTATTAAAATCTTGCTTGTTTGTAATTAAGGGAGGTCGGGCAAAATGACAATTGGAAAATTCCTGAGATTAAAGCTTTGTATCAATAAGAACGTGTCTTCGCTAGAAGTTAGTTTAATTCGATAGCTTCTGAAAGAAAATTTACTGGAAGCACTAAATTCGATAAATAATTAAGAAATTTTGTAAAAAACAAAACGGCAGATTCGTCATCTTACCCTTTTCGGCAGGGAAGATGGCTTTGTTTGTTATACAGAAGAAAAGGAAAACTATATATCTTTATGTGGGACGGTTTACAATAGATATTTATCAAAGTTCAATAACAATAATAGTACTTAACCACAGTAAATGAAGGAATTTAGGAGATTAAAAGATTTTAGCTTTCAACTTAACTTAAAGTTGAAAGGAATCAAAGGGTATCTAGAAAATTAAAGTGAACATGAAACAGCAGGAAACAAGCAATTTAAATCAAAAGAAGCTACTGACAAATGTCTAAGTTAAGCTATCACAAATTTAAACACAAAAGTCGGGCTTGTATTTTCTGGTTTCAGCTTCTTTGGTGCTGAAACTTGAGCACATAGAATGCGCCCATTTCTTACATTTTTAACAGCAAAATCTTCCCTGTTTCTCCATAAATTATGCAGTTCTTTTCGTCTTCAACATCTAATACAAGGCTATATATATATCATCTTGATATTCAAAATCAATTGAAAACTTCGAAGATGAACCGGAAGATAAAGCATTCTTTTTGGACTTTCTCCCCATGCTCTTTGCTCATGTCTACCAAATTTCGTTTAATGGTGTTCATTTGTCTTTCCTTCTTTTCCAGCTTTCGCAGCTTTTCTGCGTTAAAGCTTCTCTCCTTTTTTCGTTAGTTCCCTTATTATTTTTTCGATGTTCCAAAATGTTTCCACCTGTGTCCCGGTAATTTTACACAATAGTAGTTTTTATCTGCGTTTAAGTTTCATTTTTCGTGGAGCACGAGGAAACAGAAGCAAGCCCTCTTTAACAACTTTCTGATTCGGAGCGGATGAGAAACTAGAAAGAGGAGTAAAATAGTTTGCATGGGACGCCGATCATGGTCCAGGCTGAGGTATCAGTGGCCGTATTTGAGGCTCTGACGATTGTCCAGGCTGGAGTGCCAGCGGTTTTTTTTTTAATCCATTTGCGCCTGTTGTTCTTCGTTTTCCCTAGGATGATCGTTCACTTCGGCAGGGACAAACTTAACTTTACTGAAAATCTGAGAATTGATCGGTTCGATGCTAGCTGCTCTAAATTCATTGATGATATTATATGTTTGGCGTTGCTACTCGAATAAAATCAATAGCAACGAGTGGAGCAACATCTCTAACGTTAATTGTTCGACCGAGTTTTTAGCGAGAGAGTTAGAGCATGTATGGCTCTTGAAAGGGCCAAAAAAATGATACGTCATTTTATGATTAGTATATGCTGAGTATGGTCTGTCCGCTTGGACTGTGTTTCACAAAATGCTTCGGATATTCGGCGGGCCTTATATCCAACTTAACTTAGTGTCTTTTCCATCTAGATTGCATTTTCTCTCCAGGAAAGATGAAGCATGTAAATTTGATAAGCGGCAAATTTTCTTTCTTCTATACTACCTGGAAGATTTATCAACGTTTATGCTGTTAAACTTACAGCGGAGGTGGGCTTAGGATTTCGGGAGGAAGTTGAATTTTTACATAAAGTCAACGATGAAGTCCTTCGCGTTTGTCTCTGTTGAAACGATGTTGAACTAGATGCACCTCCGCGAGGCCAAAACGGATTCTGGCAAAGGTATATCCTTCCTAAGTCCAAACTTTATAACTAATTTCGTAACATAGTCCTTCAGCTTTGTTAGTTGTTTTACAGTAAACGTGTCCTTGAACCTTCCAGCACGCGTTGCTAAATTATTCTCGTCGTAGCCATTCTTAAGGTAACGCTGTAAAGTCAACTCCGGCACTTGATATTACTTTGCCTCCACACCATTGCGCTCACTTTCCATCGCAAGCATGGAATCTTTATTCCATTCCTGCCGATTAGTCTCTTCCTTTTGCAGTTCTTTGTCATCTGAAATAGACCATAGACAAAATAGAACTGTTAGTCAGTAAAATGTATTATAAATTCTTTTTGTGGCGGTACAGATAAGATGACGAATTCAGAAGGTTGTCTCGTCATCCTGCCCACATTGCTCCAATTTTAGGAAGCATAACCTCCATCAAAAACAGCATCGGATAGGAGGTTGTATACGAGCTCTAACTTTTTTAATCTTTTTCGTTTGCCATCCAAAACAATTGCACAATCTCGACATAATAAAAAAAAAAAATATGACTAGAAGTAACTACCGCGAATACTGTAGCGACTACAGCGCTACACTCTGCCAGGAAAACGAGTAACTAATGATTCGTTCTTACCCTATTCCCCATCATAGGCGATCCTTCCCTACACTGCAACTTGAAAACAAATCAAAGAATGGATAGGAACGTCTAAGTTTTTTTATATTATTTTCTCGTGTGCAATACATTCCTGAAGTTTGGTACTCTTTTCTCGACTCAGCCTGTGTATGTAGAGATATGTAGATTTTTTTTTTGTAAGAGTAATGCATATGTACATACATCTTTTTTGCAGATCTTTACTACGTTACACTGTTTACACTGTAAATTAGTTATTCATGCGTAAGGCAACTAGTACATGTACTAGCCGTCAGTTTATTTGAACAACATATTTCAGCTGCTGCTGAAATTGTTGATAATGGATATTGCAGCCGCAAGTCTGCTGATTTACACCGTAATTTCGTGCGATACGACTATGCTAATTTTCGCTGTTATAAACCTCGCGCGCGGAATTTTAAGCATATCGGCCTTTAGTTTTCCACGAATTGTCAAAGGATTGCCCGTGCAAATGGTTATCTTAAATACGATGTGAAATTTGCTAGTATCTACGGCTTTCTTCAAAAATTAATCGTAACCTGGGAAGTCCACAGATAGCCATCAATCATGTCAAGTCATAGGAAACGCTTCTAACATAATTTATAATTATTGCACTCGCCTCTTATCTCGGCCATAATTCTCCACTATTTATACGAAGTTGGGGTCGCGTAACAACCACTCAACAACGTCGCAAGACGTTATTATATGGTTTTGATAGAGATATGCATACTTTCGCCATTAAGGAAGAAAATCTACGTAAGTTATACAACTGTTTAAGATTCAACTAGGAAATACCGTACGCGAAGTTCTCGCATCGGCTTTTTCTCTTTTCGTGCGGATTATAACTATTTGGATACAACATGCGATTAAGTCGAATATACCTCATCAATCATGACGCGTGGTGTAGAATCGCTTCTGGTAAATCATTAGGTATAATTGCACATGCCGGGAAGTATTTTTTTTTTTTCTTCAGAAAGGGATACTTAAATTGGTAGCAATCAGAATCTTGACCAAATGATGACGAAGGTGGCAATAAAATTGATGAGTTATAAATACCAGTAAAAATAATACGCAAAGAACACTGGCAAAGCCAGGTTTAGGGAAAAATAAACGCTATTCCCCTCGTGTTTGAATGCAGAGAGGGTTATCTTGACACCTGTAACTTCGAATTAATTTACGAAGTAGATTGCTAATGTATAGCGAAGTCCATCTGCTAATTTTTAAAACGAATACGCAACAGCAGAGACGAAACACAGCGTAGCACACGGTTAAACCATCGCCATTTAGCACTTACATATACTCGTACAGGTGTGACCGCTGACAATTGGGTGCAACTTCACGCTTAACCGCATCGACATCCAAAAATAGCCACAGGATTCAATGTTTACTTATCATAAATTATAATTACGGCTTCGGAATTTTTCTTGGGTTTTCCTCTTGTCGCCTTCATCGACTGTCGTGTGTACAATGATATCCAATTCTAATGTCGCCATTCTTGTATCTGAATTGCTGTACAGTCCCCGACAAAAAACTAGATGCGGTAAGATGTTTTATGGGTTTTAAGGGTTACAACACTTCTTTGCGAAACTAGCAAGATATCTAATTAAGTTTTTATTCGTAAAAATAAAATAAATTTAAAAATATCTCCTCCAGTAATATATGAACTGAATAATAAACTATTACTCCAATGTTTAAACAATTTCCGCGACAAAAATTTAGACGCTCTGTTACAAATGTAAAACAAAAATCAACAAATGAGTGATCAGTAATGCGTAGATCCTCCATTGTTCTTAATCACTTCCGATAGTCTGTTATTAACAGATTTATATAAATTTAACACATAATTTTGAGGGATATTCTGCCGTTCAGTCACTTTGAAGTTTTCAGTTCCTGTACCGCGAAATATTGACGGCCTCCGCCATAAACGCGACGTGCCAATTCACCCCACATGTTTTCAATAATGTTTAAGTCTGGTGACCGTGCCGGCCACTGTAAAGTTTTAATCTTTTTCTCTTTAAACCATTCAGTAATGGTTTTTGCTTTATGAATTGGCGCGTTATCTTGCTGAAAAACAAAATTGCGCCCGGCCCATTGGTTTCCAAAACGTAGAAAATTATCACGCAAGTTTTTATACGTCACAGATGTCATTTTGTTTGTGCAAAACACTATCCCACTTTTATCGCGAAATCCAATCGCTGCCCATATCATACAGATCCACCCCCTAATTGTCTGGTCATTTTCACTTTTGGTTCCTTTCTCAGATCATGATAATAATGCGAGTACCCATCCGGTCCGTCCAAATTAAAACGTTTCTCATCGGAAAATATAACTTTTTCCCATTGTTTCTCCCAGGATACGTGTTCTTCAGCAAATCTCAACCTCGTTTCTTTGTGTTTCGCCGAAAGTGGCGGTTTTCTCAACATTTTCTTCCGTGATATTACCGGTGACGCCTTTAAAATCCTTTGAACATTACGCACGTGCGTTTGTGTCCCCGCCTGTTCTGCAATAACTCTCGCAGACGCAGAAGAATTGGATGCGCACCGCAATATCATGCGTTTATCCCGCTCACTTACACCTTTCGGTCGCCCCTGGCCCTTTGGTTTACCGTAATTTTCAGGATCTTTTAGGAAATTTCTAACGGAATGATCGCTTCTTCGTAACCGACGAGCAATTTCCTTCTTACTAACACCATCCTGGTGCCAGGCTAGAACTTTACCCCTTTCTATCAAGGATAATTGTTTTTTTTTACCCATATTGCAAACACTTTATAAAATATAATTTCTCGTGGTGAAACGTGTACACTTTACCAGCACAACCGCTGCATATAAAGAGAAGCATCAAATTAAAACATTTTTGCTTATATTAATGTAATAAATGCACAGGGTCTAAATTTTTGTCGCATTTAAAATTCCTATTTTGATCTGGGAAAATCTCAATTACCCCGGATAAAGCAATACCCAGAAATATCTATAAATGGACTATTTACATAACAAGTATTAATAACCCTCATTTACATTTTATATAATGTCTATAAACTTTGTGTCGTAAATAAAAACGTTACCGTGTCTATGTTTTTGTCGGGTAGTGTTTAAACGCATTATTACTAATAATACTTGTTCTCCGGAAAATCTTCATGATGATATCTCCGGATAAATGATGATCTCGAAGCGCTTGGAACATTGTCTTCGAATTAAGAAGTGAGAAAATTTCTCTTCTAGTGTTTGGGCGCACAAAGGCTCGAGCTGCTGTTATCAATGACATTGCAATAAACATAAATGATGATGTGATCGCCTCGTAGTGTATGGACACACAACTTCGTTTTAAAGATCATGTTTCTCGCTTACTCAGTCGCTATATTTATCTATATTTAGCACCAGAATATTCAACATGTGCAGAGTGTCTGTTTAAGATTTATTTATGGTTATCTGAAGAAGAACGCAACATGGAGTTTTTATAAAATTACAAGAATGATGCTCTATGATGTGCCTATCTAAAGTTCCAAGCCACCAAAGCTATTTTTGAATGGTTCAAAATATGGCATTGAAATTTATAAGAATACTTTGCGCAAAGAAAAATAAAAATTAAAGTACTTCTGTATTGGTTGAAAGTTGGTCCGAATCTTATTGCCTTATTTTACTTCTTTTAAACGTTCAAACGTTTCCTTGAACCATTTCCATTCCCTCATGAAACACCCTGCATGTGGCTTTTCACCCCTTATAACGCTTCCTAACAAGTGAAATATCTACGAGAATACTGACATCGGAAATGGACATCAGTGTACATACAAACCTTGATTGTCTTGGGTCGCGGCGATGAGACGATGCGGTAATTTTCTAATAGGCTGATAGCTGGCGAGCGTTTACCGTTAGACAAGTTCGCGAAACTGAATTCCGAATGCATCGTCGCGGTTTTCACTGCTTCGTACTAACGTGACCACGTATGCGAGCTGTCTCATTGCCTCTAATTCGCGTACGTTGAATATGACGTTGCTAGACCGCAGTACAGAGATCGTCTGACGTGAAATATTATTAGCAGTCTATGTAGGATGGCCACCTTGAGAAATATTCACTGTAATAGTTGTTCTGAGAAATGTACGCACGTACCGTATACGGATGAGATTCGAAAAGAATCTTATTGCCGTGCCTATGATGGATGGCATAACGTTCCACCGTTCTCATAGAGTGTTTCGAATTGAAAGCAAATGAAAATCCGCGAAGCGGTAGTAAAGAGAAGAATTTTAATTAAGCTAAATTTAGCTTAAAAGACAAATTTCAATTGGTTAATTTAAATTGTGAATATTGTTTATGCTATTTCATTTTCCCAAGAACTGTACACGAGAGACCTTTCTTGAATTATACCTACGTGGCTCCAAGGTCACTGTTCTGGTGAACGATATATGAAATAAAAACCCAGAATGTAACTAACGGCAAAAGTTGAAGAACATTTCCAAAATGGACGTTAAACAGAAGAAAATTAAAGTGGCAAATGCTTGTATTTTTCAGTATTTTCTCGGTAACATTAAATAGGTTCGTTCAACCAGTTTAGCTAATACCTGAAGAAGGAACAAATATAAAAATAGAAATATCTCAAAGAATGAAGGATTTCCGTAGAAAATTTTGGACTTTTACGAGTATTTTTGCAACCAAATCAATCAGTCACAGAAACAAGGACTTTTTTTTGCTAAATTGAGTTTTATTTTCCAACATAGTCCTCTTATAAGCACACTTTTCCTAGCGATGCTCTCATCGCTTTAAGCCGTCCAGGTAATAATTGGCATCTTGTTCTGCAAAGCAGGTGTTTGCGAATGTGAGGACCTCGTCATTTGCTGAAAAGTATTCTTTTTAAAATTACCTGAAAGAATAAATTAAAAAAGATACTCAAAGTACTTCGGTGAGTTGGATTCATTGGTGCCAGTAACGTTCCAAAATTTCAGGTTTTTGCAATTCATACTTCCCAGATATCGATAATTGCAGTTAAGAGAGGTCAACCTTTACATGAAGCGACGTATTGTGCTGCCACATCAAGCTCACTTATCTTGTGCTAACCACTTTGGGGTCTTACAGCAATTAAAGCTTTTGAAACACTTCTCCTAATAGCAAAAATATTTTGTGTGCATTTTCAGTACGATCTGAATTGATCTATTGTAACAGTGCCCTTATGTCTACCAGAATTGTGCAGGCTCTCTAGGAACCTTGGTACTTCCTTCAATTCCGTGGGTATTAGGAATGGTCCATAGATACATTGATATTTTTTGCGACCAGTGGCATTATATTGGAATAGAATATGTTATGTTGTTTCTAGAACTTTTTGGTATAGGCGACAGGGTTGGACTTCTTAGTTGGTATAAATGCCATTTCAGTGATTCGACATTAAACCTGCCACTACTGGTTTTGGTATTTTTTGCGAGCCTGATATGAACGCTTTTATCTGATTTTGTACTGATACGAGATCCTTTGAAGTTCCTCCTATTCTAAAGGTTTGGACCAACGAAAGACATATTCGCCGTTTCCTCGGTGAAGTTATCTGATTTTCATTACCTTCGATCCTTTGGTAATTTGGGAACCACCAGAAGGGTTCCTAAGTTAACGACTAAGTCACTTCTTTGACGTCAAAGCAGCAGAATTGTTATTCAGGGCACTTTCTAAATATCGCTTCTAATGTTATATTCAATCAAAAAAGTATTGGTGCAGCGATCAGGTACAAAAGAGTAACACCGTTTAAAGTTTATCAAAACAATTTACAGTTCCATTTCCATTTATCGCAAATTTTTTAATATTATTACGAGCCTAACGCCAACCATCGGTCACTGCAATTACTCCCATTAACCTGCAACCGCCTAGAAGAATTTTATGAGCAAAAATAATTATCACTTATTAGTTTCAATGGTAACCGCCGCTTCGTATTCTCTCTAACGGTATCCAGGAATAACAATTTAACATCATAACGAAATGGATCTAATTAAACCGCTTCAGGTAGATGGAAACCTCCTTCGCTGGAATCCCATAAATCAGACATCAATCGTGAATTATGGGAAATACTTAACGGCAGAACACAACGCGGTACAACAACTTGCGACTATCCAGTGCATGCATTAATCCATTCTCTATTTTCTTTCTTCAAGAGCGGCGTTCCGCATGCGTTGTTTGAATGAAATGCTCTTGGATTACCGAGTTGCAAAGTTTATCAAGGAGGCAGCGATAGTAAACGGCACGGTG